>JAODAL010003331.1:0-175998 GCA_025379985.1 Phyllomedusa bahiana
CTTGTTTTGGCCCCAAACTGTAATCATATAGCGTGATGTGCCCCCACTTATGATAGCGGTGTATGTCCCCTTTTTGTTTAAATTTTGCGTTATTGCCCAATCTGAAAATAGGGGTTGTCCCCCAAATTGTAATATAAAAGGGGGTTTTTTTGCCCACACTTTAAAATAAAGGGTATTTTGCCCAACTAAACATTACGGTGTATGTGCCCCAAACTAAACCCATGGGTGTTTGCCCCATTTAATCTAAGCCCGGGGTAATTGCCCCAAAATTGTAAATGTTAGCGGGGTTTTGTCCCAATCCCTGTAATCTTTTTTGCGGTTTTAGTGCCCAATCTTAATCCCATACCCCGGGGTATGTTCCCAAAATCTGTAAAAATATGGGTGATGTTTCCCACCCAAACTGTAAACCATAAAAAGGGTGTATGTGCCCCCTCTGAATCTATAGCGGGTATGTGCCCACTCTGTTAATCTAAAACGGTGTTGTGCCCACAACGTAATCATAAGGGGTATGTGCCCACATCTAAAAAATAAACGGTGTTGGCCCACATCTGTAAACGTTTTGCGGTGTAAGGGCCCACATCGTAATCTTTTTGCGGGGTATGTCCCCACATCTGTTTTTAATCCAATATCGGTTTTTTTGGCCCCACCCCGATCCCCGTTTTGGGTTTGCCCACATCTGTAATCTATAGGGTGTATGTCCCCCCACTGTAATCTAAGGGTTTTATGTGCCCACCCTTTTTAATCAAAAGGGTGTATGTGGCCCCCCAAACTGTAATCATAAGCGGTGTTTTTGCCCAATTGTAAAACTAGGGGGGGTAAGTGCCCCCAAACTGTAATTTAATAGGGGGGGATGTGCCCAAATTGTAATTTATGGGGTAGTGCCACTTTAAATCAAAGCGGTTTTTTCCCCATCTGTAACTTAAAAGGGTGTAGTGCCCAACATCTGAATCTATTTGGGGTATGTGCCCCCAACTTAAATTATAAAACGGGGTATTGCCCCCCTGTAAATATAGCGGTGTTTCCCACATCGTAATTTAGGGTTATTGCCCCCCATCTGAAAACTTAGGGTGTATGTGCCCCCCTCTGAATTATGGGGTAGTGCCCACACTGTAATCATAAGGGGGGTAGTGCAAATCTGTATTAAGCGGGATTGCCCCATCTGATTTTATGGGGTAGGCCCAATCGTAATGTAAGGTGTATGTGCCCCCATCTGGGAAAACGTATAGCGGTGTATGGCCCCCAAACGTAATTTTTTAGGGGGGTTTTTGCCCACATCTGTAATTAGGGGTGTATTGCCCAATCTGTAATCATATCGTTTGTGGCCCACTGTAACAAAAGGGGGATGTGCCAAAATTTTAATTAAAAACGGGTATGTGCCCAATTTAAAAATAACGGTGTATGCCCAATCTGTAATTAGGGGTATTGCCACATCTGTAATCAAAAACGGTGATGTCCCCCCTTTAAATCTAACGGTGAAAGGCCCCCAAACTGTAATATATAGCGGTGAAAAGGCCCAATCTTAACCAAAGGGGGGTTTGCCCCCACTTAATATAAAACGGTGTATGGCCCACATCTGTAATTCCATAGCGGTGTTGTCCCCCAACTTAAATTTTAGGGGGGGAGTGCCCACATCGAATAAACGTGTAAGGCCCAAATCTGTATCATAAGGGGTATGTCCCCTCTGTAATCTATACGGTGATGTGCCCAATCTGTAATCTATAGGGTGTATGTGCCCCAAAAACTGTAATTTAAAAAGGGGATGTGCCCACATCTGAATCCCTACGGTGTATGTGCCCCATTTAATTAAAAGCGGGTGTATGTCCCACATCTGTAAAAAATATGCGGTGTATGTGCCCACGTAATCGTATAGGGGGTTGTCCCACATCGTAATCGTAAGCGGTGTGTGCCCAATCGAATTTAGCGGGATGTCCCCCATTGTAAACATAGGGTGATGTGCCCACACTTAATCATAGGGGTTTTGTGCCCCAACTGAACTTAGCGGTGTATTTGGCCCAAATTTTAATTAAGCGGGTATGTGCCCCAATCTGAAATTATATGCGGGGGGAAGTGCCCCCATTGTAATCAAAGGGTTTTCCCCCCATCTGTAAAAATTTTCGGTGTTTTTGCCCACATCTGATCAAGGGTGTAGTGCCCCCAAACTTAAAACCTGGGGTATTGCCCAAATCTTAATAAAGGGTGTATGTCCCCCAACGTAATCTAAGCGGTGTATGCCCCAAACTTTAAACTTTTAGCGGGGATGTCCCAATCTGTAATCTAAGCGTGTATGTGCCCACTTGTAATCTAACGGTGTATTCCCAACTGTAATCATATAGGGTGTTGTGCCCACACGTAATCTAAGGGTGATTGCCCCCAATCGTAAACTATGGGTGTATGTCCCACAAACTGTAATCTTAAAGGGGGTATGTGCCCCCATCGTAACTATACGGGTGAGTCCCCCAAACGTAAAAAAAAGCGGGGTTGTGCCCCATCTGTAAACTAAGGGGTAGTGACATCTGTAATGTATACGTGTTTTGCCCCCCACTGATCTAAAGCGGGGTATGTGCCCATCTGAATCATAAGCGGTGTAGTGCCCCAACGTAAAAAATTTTAGCGGGGTTTTTGCCCCACAAATTTATGGGTTATGTGCCCACATCTGTCATCATATAGCGTTGTATGTGCCCAATCGAATCTATGGGTGTATGGCCCAATCTTAATCATATACGGTGTAGTGCCCCCAAACTGTAATCTAAGGGGAAATTTGCCCAATCTGTAATCATAGCGGGGGTATGTCCCACATTTTTAAACTAAAGCGGTGTATGTGCCCCCATCTTAATCATAGGGGGTATGTCCCCCCTCGTAATCATAAGGGTGTATTCCCCCCCCCTGTAATCTATGGTTTGCCCCCCCCCCTTAAATATAAGCGGGGTTGGCCCCCATCTGTAAACATTGCTGTATTTGGGGCCCAACGTAATCTAAAGGGAGTAAGTGCCCACCTGTAATATAAGCGGTGTATGTGACATCTGTAATATAAGCGGTTTGTGCCCACATTGTAATCCAAAACGGTGATGGGCCCCCCTTGTAATCAAAAAGGGTTATTGCCCCCCTGTAATCAAAAGGGGGGGATTCCCAATTGTAATCTATAGGGTGTATCCCCACCTGTAAAAAAAGGGTTATTTCCCCATTTTTGTAATCGTTTTTTAAAAGGGGGTATTGCCCACTCGTAATCGTATGCGGTGTATTGCCCAATTGGGAAAAGTTAAGCGGGGTAAAAGGGCCCCCAACGTAATTATAGCGGTGTATGTTCCCACATCTTAATCTATTGGGGTTTTTGTGCCCACATCTGTAATCTTAGGGTGTTTGCCCCCTCTGTAATCATACGGTGTATGTGCCCACCGTAAATTTTTCCAAAAACGGGGGATGTGCCCCCCTGTAATAATAGCGGTGTTGTGCCCCCATCTGTAATCTATAGGGGTTTAAAGTGCCCACTCTGTAATCCAAAAGGGGTTAAGTGCCCAATCTGTAAACATAGGGGGTATTGCCCCTATCTGTAATTATATACGGTGTTTGCCCACAACTGGGGAACGTAACGTGTATGGCCCCATCGAATCTAAGCGGGAGTGCCCAAACCCGTAATGTATACGGGTATTGCCCCCATCTGTAATCTATACGGTTTTATGTGCCCAATTGTAAAAAATAGGGGGTATGTGCCCACATCTGAATCTATAGGGTGTATTTCCCCTTTTGTAATCAATAGTGGGGATTCCACTCTGTAATCGTATAGCGGTGTATGTGCCCACATCTGTAATCAAACGGGTATGTGCCCCATATTCTGTTTAATCATAAGCGGTGAATTGCCCACTTTGTAATCCTAAAGGGGGTAGTGCCCACACTGTAATCGAAAAGGTGTAGTGCCCCCATCTGAAATAAAGCGGGGAGTGCCCCATTTAAAAAAGGGTGTAAGTGCCCACACTGAATCAATAGCGGTGAAGTGCCCCCAAACTTAACAAAAAGCGGGATGTGCCCACATCTGTAATCATATAGCGGTGTATGTGCCCACATCTGTAATTTTTAGGGTGAAGTGCCCACATCTGAATTAAAACGGGGATTCCCCCATCGTAATCCAAAAGCGTTTTTATGTGCCCACATCTGTAATTATAGCGGGAAAAGGCCCAATCTGTAATCCCCTAAAAAGGGGGGTTTTGTGCCCCCATCTGTAATAATCCCGGGTAGTGCCCCCATCGAATTAGCGGGTATTCCCCCATCGTAATCCCTTTGGTTAGGCCCACATCTTAATATTTAAAACGTTTTGTGCCCACATTGTAATCATAGGTGTATGTGCCCCCATTTGTAAAACAAAAGGGGTGTATGGCCACATCTGTAATTATAAAACGGTGTATTGCCCCCCGTAATCCAAAGCGGTTAGTGCCCCATCTGAATATAAAAGGTGTAGTCCCACTCGTAAAGTAAGCGGGGTAAAGGCCCCCAAACGTAAACAAAAAGGGTGTATGTGCCCCCCATTGTATTTAAAAAGGGGGGTATTGCCCCACAGTAATTTAAAGCGGGTATTGCCCACAAACGTAATCGTATAGCGGTGTATGTGCCCCCAACAACTATAGGGTGTAGTGCCCCCATCGTAAAATTTAACGGTGTATTGCCCAACTGTAATTTATGGGGTATTGCCCCATCGAATCTATAGGGGGGTATTGACATCTGTAAAATTTAGGGTTTTGCCCCCAAATTTTTAAACTATAGCGGTTATGGCCCAAATCGTAATCTATACGGGGGAGTCCCCTTGTTTTATCGGGGATGAAACTGAATCTATAGGGGTTAAAGGCCCAAAAACGAATTTAAAAAGGGGTTTTCCCCAAACGTAATTATTGGGTGAAGTCCAACGTAATTATAGCGGGTGATGTGCCCAACTATTTATTTAGGGTTTTTCCACTTTTTTGCTTTTGCCCCTCTTAAGATAAAGGGGTTTTGGCCCCTTTTGAAGAAGGGTTTTAAAGTCCCAAATGTAACATTAGGGGTATTGGCCCAATCGTACAATAGTGGTGTGGTGCCCACCGCGATAGGGGTAAAATAATCTTTCTATGTGGGGGTTTTGTGAACGAAAAAAAGGGTGTTGGGGGGCCCCAACCTGAACATTTGTGTGCCCCAATTTTAAATAAGCGGGGATGTGCCCAAACCCTTAATTTTAAGCGGAAAATGGCCCACCCTTTAACCAAAGCGGGATTTGGCCCCAAACTGAAAACATAGCGTGAAGCCACAGAATATAACGGGGGGTAGTCCCAATCTTAATTAATAAGGATTTAAAAATGTGCCCACCCTGAATTTAGGGTGAGTTGCCCCCCGAAATTTTGGGTTAAAGTGCCCACATTTTAATTCAATTAAGCGTTTTTTTGTGCCCAACGAACATTTATTTTTGCCCAATCGGTATCATATAGGGTTAAAGTGCCCAATCTTTTAATTCCCCTTTAGGGTTATGGGAATTTTTAAACTATAGGGTTAGTTTCACCCATCTTAATCCATTTTTTTGGGGGTTTTATGAGCCCACTTGTAACATAACTGAAAAGGCCACATTTTAATATATAGCGGGTAAAGTGCCCATTTTTAATTTAAAAGTTGTATGGCCCAATCTGTTTTAAAAACTTTGGGAAAATTGTCCCAATCTTTTTATAAAAGGTGTATTCCCAATCGTAAAAATGGCGTTATGTCCCCATTGAAAATAAAGGAAGCGGTTATGTCCCACATCTGTTAAATCTATGCGTGTTTGGCCCCCCTTTTAATCTTAGCATGGCCCCCTCTCGGGGGCCACCAGCATCTGCCAACTACTTCATCCCTTTGGGGGCACCGCAATGGGGGGCTGACGGTGGGGGGGATCCCCCAAATTTGGGGGGATCTACTACACTGGAAGAAGTAGAAGCCTCCCCTCCAGCCGGGTGCATGGCATTGCTGGGAGCTCTGGAGTAGACCTCTGCTCCGCTGTGATGCTCTGCTTCTCCAGCACATACCTGTGAACTTGATCGCTGGGAGCCTGGAACACTTTCTTTATGCACCTCCCATGGTCACCACCAGCCTGGGAGCCTCATCTTCCATGTGATCTGCATGCTGGGAGCAGCTATGGGCACGCTGGGATTGTATAAGTGCTACCAGAGCCTGGCCACACTTGTCACTTTGACACTTGGGATGCTGTTTTGTAAAGGTAAGCCCATAGCCAGGGATGCCATCCTGTATTGTCTCTGCCCATATGACCAAGTTACAAATGGCAGGCAGATAGATGAAGCCACTAAATCACATGTGCTTCTCATTACTAGTTAAATGGCACCATTTACTGGGCTTAATTGTGTGGGGAATGTGTATTGGACACGGTATATGAAGCCTTCCAGATCTGCATTCTCTTCCATACTACAGTACTTATTTATGAAGATGTGGATTACTTTCAACATTGCAACTATGTTCTGTTTAGCTCATAGAAACATATCATCTAATAGAAACAATGGGACCATGTCTATTCTATAGATGTGTCTGATAGAAGTATTGGAACTGTCTGTTCTATAGACTTTTCTCATAGAAACATTGGAACCATGTCTGTTCTATAGACATCTCTCATAGAAACAGGAAACATTCTGTCTAGAGATTATCTGATAGAAGTATGGAACTGTCTTCTATACTTCTCTCATAGAAACATGGAAACTATGTCTGTTCTATAGATCTACCTGATAGAAGTATTGGAACTGTCTGTTCTATAGACTTCTCTCATAGAAACATGGAAACTATGTCTGTTCTATAGATCTACCTGATAGAAGTATTGGAACTGTCTGTTCTATAGACTTCTCTCATAGAAACATTGGAACCATGTCTGTTCTATAGACTTCTCTCATAGAAACATGGAAACTATGTCTGTTCTATAGATCTACCTGATAGAAGTATTGGAACTGTCTGTTCTATAGACTTATCTCATAGAAATATTGGAACCATGTCTGTGTAGACTTATCTCATAGAAACATGGGAACTATGTCTGTTCTATAGATTTATCTCATAGAAACATGGAAACTATGTATGTGCTAAAGATCTATCTGAAAGAAATATTGGAACTGTCTGTTCTATAGATATCTCTCTTAGAAACATGGGAACTATGTCTGTTCTATAGATCTGTCTGATAAAAATATTGGAACTGTCTGTTCTATGGACTTATCTCATAGAAACATATAATCTAATAGAAACATTTGAACTGTCTGTTCTATAGACTTCTCTCGTGGAAACATTGGAACTATGTCTGTTCCAATCTCATAGAAACATATGAACTATGTATGTTCTATAGACTTATTTCATAGAAATATTGGAACCATGTATGTTGTGTAGACTTATCTCAAAGAAACATGGGAACTATGTCTGCTATATAGATCTGTCTGATAGAAATATTAGAACTGTCTGTTCTATAGACTTATCTTATAGAAACATTGGAACCATGTCTGTTCTATAGATCTGTCTGATAGAAATATTAGAACTGTCTGTTCTATAGACTTATCTTATAGAAACATTGGAACCATGTCTGTTCTATAGACATCTCTCATAGAAACATTGGAACCTTGTCTGTTCTATAGACATCGCTCATAGAAACATTGGAACCATGTCTGTTCTATAGACTTATCTCATAGAAATATTGGAACCATGTCTGTTCTATAGACTTATCTCATAGAAACATTGCAACCATGCCTGTTCTATGCATCTCAAAGAAACATTGTAGCTATCTCTGATTTATAGATCTATGTCATAGAAGCATTGTGACTATGTCTGTTCTATAGATCCATCTGAAAGAAACATTGGAACTATGTCTGTTCTATAATCTATCTCATAGAAACATTGTATTATCTCATAGAAATGTTGTAACTCTCTATTCCATAGACCAACTCATAGAGACATTGTAACTGTTCCATAGATCTAATAGAAACATTGTAACTGTCTGTTCTAGAGACCTGCCTCATCGAAACATTGTAACTCTGTTTTATAGATCTATTTGACTGTTCTGTTTATTTTAAATAAACATGTAATAGAAACATTGTATTATCTACTAGAAACATTATAACATTGTCTGTGTTATATAAGAAGATATAAACCTCATGACCATTCATAACACCCACATATTGGGACTTTTTTTTCAACTATAACACAAAGGATCAACTACTTTACCTTTAGGTGGCAACTTGTTTCCAAATGAAGTTACATACAAGAGTGATTTCTCCTAGTCAAGAAGTGGGACTTGCTTTAGTGTTAGGACATCAGCAGAGAATCATATGATGTTTGACAAGTGACATCTTTTGATCTTGGCAGAACCTGGTGTGTTCTGCTCCATGTCTTTCTTGAGCATTGCTCTTATTGGCATGCCTTGGTGGGTTGCTAGGACCTCAGGGGATTACAGATAAGAGTGCTTATTGTTGAGTAGGTTTAAATCCCCTGCCAGCATTTTTTCACATGGTACTTGAAGATCCCATTTCTCCAAGTTTGAATCCTGGAGGGATTCAGAGACACCATTTTGTCATATTCCTGTCCCAAATATATATTTTTTTAACAGTGTTAAAGCAGCTATTCAGAATTTAGCTTAAAGAGCCTATTGTGTCAATGTGTCAGTTCAGATCAGGAACCTTTCTATGAGAGCTAGTCTGCCAATAAATATGCATCCATATTTCCTATAGTCTACATTAATTTGTAGAGACATACTCAACTTGCCAGAAGCTCGCTGTGGTACAGGAAATCACATCATTGTCTAAGCCATGAAAATCATTGAATGCCACAACCAGCAAACTGATATAGTATCTACTCACTAGAAATTGATTAAAACTCTACTGTGTGTATTTCATGTTTAACTGATGAACGTATTCATATATTTGCATTGTAAATACAAAGCATTACACTTGCATGTCCTTGACTCAAGACCACTCTCCAACCTTCAAGAACCAACTACGCCCAGATCATTGTTGACTTTGTCTAGAATGAGGGTCATATAGAAGCTGAATAGTTGAGCAGGTATCCTAGTGATCAATCATGTGTAGATTCCTGTTCCCCAGCTGGGATATACCTGTATTGCAGCTCTATGCCACCTTGGTGCTTTTTAACTTACATTCATGTCATGTATTGGAACATTGCATTTCTTTTGTGCTGGAGAATTTGAGTGCAATGTATTAAATGAGCAACATCTACAAGAGCTTGGCAGATCTCTGGCAGTCTCCAGCTCTTTATTGTATTAACTAAATGTTTTTGTTCAACTTCATCAGGTTATAACAGTGAACATGAAACCTAATTTAGCCTAAATACTAATCACAGAAAGTATTGGGCTCCTTTAAGTCCTAAACTGCTGTTTGTTATAGGATTCATTTTTTTGTGATCCTTTTTTATTAGCATTGTTCATGTGCAGAAAATAATTTATGCCCTTGTTGTATTGTTTGCGAATATAGTGCGCTTATCAGGTACAGTAAATCAATAGTTCCTTTAGATGATAAAACAGTCCACACAATATTTTCTTAAATGCTAATTTTAATTCAGATTCTACCTAAAAGAGACACAGCACTTACATGTTACCACATTATTACAATTAGTTCTTGGAAGATAAAGGCAGTAAAACAGAAGAACCTACTCTGGTATAAATTAGTCTGATTTATACA
This sequence comes from Phyllomedusa bahiana, assembly GCA_025379985.1. NCBI lineage: Eukaryota > Metazoa > Chordata > Amphibia > Anura > Hylidae > Phyllomedusa > Phyllomedusa bahiana. The sequence continues at coordinate 9,660 of JAODAL010003331.1, forward strand.
TACATAGTAAAGATGGGTTTGCCAGATGTAGAAGTGCTGAGTTTGTCATTTGGCACCATTCATGATGAGATCTTAATTTGTTGTCTGTGGTTTTACATAGGATTGTAGTTATAGGAGTTCTGTGCAAGCTCAGCTCTGCTACATCTGTATTCTAACCTATCGTATAACCTGAGTAGCTGTACTATTGCACATTTTGTCTATGTCCAATTTTAGATTTATAAGGTATGATGTAAATTTGTATTTTATTGGTTTAACCTTGTTTACGACACATAAATTACCTGAACCAACAAGATGCCAAGGCTTCTAAAGAGAAAAGGTTTAGTTCAGGGAAAGGTATGTCGGGCCTGGCTTTCAAGATCCCTTAATATTTAAAAAGATTTCCCCGAGAAACAATTGAGCGTTGTGAGAGCATCTGACTCTACAGGAATTAAGATCAGCCTCAGCTCGGTTATGTTGTTTAGAAGCCAGTGATTGTGCCAGAATCTACCAACACCAACAGCAGCTGCTGAGAGTTCCTTATTATGGCTCATTGAGATAAAAGGGTAAGATATTAATTTCCTGCAGAGAGCAGGGAACACTGTCTGCATCAGGCAGTGTGATTTTATACTTCACGGGCTCTTCTGAAAGGCCCCGCAAACTTATTACAATGTCAGCGTGCTTGAGCTCCAAGAGAGCTTTAATTGAGTGATCCTGACCCCCCTTGTCCGGATTGCAATCCCTCTTTGAGTTTTGTCTGCTGAACTGTAGGATTAAAGCTCTTAGAAGGATGTGGTTCTCACAAGCAAAGAACAAGCTAAATTCCAGAAACTGGTTATTTTTTAATTAGATGTGTAGTAACACAAACATTTTCCTTCACAAATGCTCACTGTTTACTATGTGCCCCATGCATTATATCATACAGTCTTCTTTTGCCAGGATGTGTTTCATTTATGAACTTGCCATCTCTCATATTCTGTGGGCCCATTCTACTTTGTCAGTTAATTTTCCTCTCCAGAGGCAAACGGAAGAGTTTCTTCAATAAAACATCATGCTGTTTGTTCTGATGGTACCAGCTAAGGATTTGGATTATTGATACTCTACTAATTATAATGCCATCCCATAGTAATTATGTAAGGCATGCTATCCTCTGCCACACAGTTGAGCCAGTGTAACTTCTTGGCAATGCTCACCATAGAGGTACAGATAATTCAGCCGTAGTCAATCATTCATTCTAAGTAGTGATATGTTTATATATGGGAGTTCCCTAATCTTTCATAATTTTGATGTATCATTTAAAAAATTAAAATCTGCAGATGGTTGCGATCGCCGCTCAGTCATGGCTTATACATGACAATTGGAATAATTCAGGTGTTCCTTTCAAAGTTATCTGTGTATGGGCAGAATTGTTCAGATGCACGGGAAAACAAATCAGCATATTTTCATTGATTGTGTTAGCTTTCATATAAAAATGACCAGATGTTTAATGGGATATATGAAAACTTGCCCTCCATGAGTCAACTTGACCATTAATAGAGGCTACTGGGCCACCAGGGAGGAGATGCTGAAAATATGACTCAGTAGGAACTAACATGTTAAACTTGAAGAGAAAGAACTTCCCACTTACTAGTAGGTCCAGAACAGGGATGTAACTATAATTCTTAGGGGCCTATAGCAAAATGGAATGGTCATCCACTGCCTAGTGATAGGAAATTGAATAAGCATACCAGCATAAATAGCAATAATTAAGGGTAGGGAAAATATGACCTTATATCAGAGAACATATATAGTAGTGTTGGAGAGCAGAAAGCCACCAACTTGTTATTCCCTACAAAAGGTACAGTATTCTTGCATCTGAATGGGCCCCATCAACTTCAACTGCTATGGCTATAGATAGGACTATGACCAGAAGGCTAAACTAGTCATACACACTCAATAGCTGCTGGTGATGGCTATTTCTTCCGTTCTCCTTAAGCACATTCATACTCCTTTTTGGCCAAAAATGTATGTGTTTTTAATGAGGAGAAGGGAAAAGGCTTCTGCCAGACATGCCGGGTGGTGGCATACCTCGATTAACAAGAAAAGGATTGAGTGTTGAAACTAAACAGACATGGGTATTACTATTGTGACAGAAGCCATACCAGCTGCAATGGGACCTATAGGTTAAATTGGTATTTGGGCGTGCGGTCAAGAAACGTGAAAGAAGGCTTCAGGTCATTACACCAAGATCAACAGAACTATGTTACTATGTAATAAACATGTATTTACCTATAAACATGGAATTACTTTTTTTTGTATTACTGCTGCCCCCCAATGTGCTGCTTCATGGTGCAGTAAAAGTATCTATAGCTTAAAGAGATTTTCCCAAATGAATGTTTCACAGAGCTGCCTCCTTCACAGCCGGCTTCAGGCTACCACTTTCTGTTCTTGTAGTTCTATAGCAATGATTGACATGTCAGCTCTGCTATTCCTAGCTCACCCTGTTAGAGGGACAATGATGATGGAGGGGTTTTAACAGCATGGCACAAGGCTACGGAGCTCTAGAGGGTTAGTGTTTGTCAGTAAATAAGATAAACAAGCTCCTTTTCGACTCCTAAGACAAAGCAGAGAATGATGTCAGCATCCCAGCTAGGGCTACTAAAGCACAGAGAGAGTTGGTCGGTAACTAGAGAAGTTTGTGTAGACAAAGATAACTGCTCTAGCTTTGAAAGGAAGCAAAATCAGAACAGCAATGTATATGGTTATAATCTTTATTTACCTTTTACCTACATATTTAAAGCTAATCATTGTGGTGAGAATATCCCTTTAAGCAGCAGCCTTTGTGGTTAGCAGACTACAGTTCCCATCATGAATTGCTTCCACCTGTTCCAGGCTGTTCTCCTCCCCTTGTATTCCTCTGGCTGTTGAAAGAGCCAGTCTCCACTCTCTGGTACATCTCTTTATGTTCACATGGCTTAATTAAGCTGGGTATTTGGGAGTCGCGCTGATACGCGCGTACTCCCACCGCGGGAAAGGGGGGGGTTTCGGGATCCCGCCAGCCGCATAGACTGTGATTATCAAGTCAATTATCTCCCTGTGCGTACAATAAGATCGTATAGTACGCCGGGGGAGAGGAGGTGTATTCCAGGGGCGTTGCTAGGATCCCAAAACATCCGGGGCCCGGGCCCTGTGTTAAGTTTTGCTCAGTAGGGCTGCGTTCACACAGCGTTTTTCGTGCCACATGAACCGTGGCATGTGTTTTTACAGAGATAAAACTGTGGTCAGCACGTCCCTCTGAAGCTCTCACTGATATTTATTCTCCCCAGAACAGGTAATCGTAGCTCTCAATGAGAGCTGGGAATTACCATAATGTTGGCCTGTACGTTGGGCGTATTGAAGCGCAATTACACGCCAAACTACGGATCCACATTATGTTCTGTGAACATACACAGCGTATTTGTGAGGCATAACTGTGCTGTAATGCGTCCAAAGTGCACCCCGCAAATACGGTAAGACCATAGTGTTGACTGCTATGATTACCTATTGTTTTCCCTGCACAAAGAACTCGCCCATAAAAATAAGTGACACGCCACTTCTTTCAAGAGGAAAAGTGAAAGTGGATGGGAGGTGGGCCAGAGCGCTGCTGAAATTACGCACTGGAGAGCACGTACTTCCAACAGCAGGCGTATAGCGGTGCTCACAGGTACGTGTAAATATACGCTGTGTGAACATACCCTTAGGGCAGTATGCCGTGTGTTTTGGAAGTACATGTTGTTCAGCGTGTACTTCCAAGCACAGAGGGGGCCAGTCCATTCACTTCCACTATCAGTGCTGTGAAGAAGTGACCTGTCACTTCTTTCCCCCGGTGTACAATATGTGCGCATTGTACACTGGGGGAGACGAGATGTAATTCGCTATGAATTACCGTAATTGCGGGGCGCATGTCAGGTGTATTGAAGCGCAAATATGCCACGAAATACGCCCCACGATTTACGCAGTGTGAACATAACCTTAGCCTGGCTGCAGCAGCTAAAATCATATGCAACCCTGACAAAAGACAGGTATAAAAAAATTATATTCAAATATAATTCATCATCAGGTTGTAGTTTACATGTCTAAGGGTATGTTCACATGGAGTAATTATAGTAATCCATAGCTCTCATAGAGAACTATGCATTATGCGTCCTCCCTCCGCACATACAATTATTATTATTATTTATTTTAAAGCCCCATTGATTCCAGGGCGCTGTACATTCGAGTGGGTTACATACATAACATAAATCAAACGAGTACAATGATAAGTGATGAATAACAATTTGGCATGACAGAGGGAGAGAGACCCTACCCGCGAGGGCTTACGATCTACAAGGAGGGGGAAAGAGACAGAAGGTAGGGGCAGACATGTTTGTGGAGGGTGTAGTGGCAGCAGGGTTATTGTAGGTTATAGGCAAGCCTAAAGAAATGGGTTTTCAAATTGCTTTTGAAGCTGGTGAAAGTGGAGGAGAGTCTGATGTGTTGGAGCAGCGAGTTCCAGAGTGTGGGGGAAGCACGAGAGAAGTCTTGGAGACGGTCCTGTGAGGAGCGGAGATTGCATGAGGGGAGGTATCTAGAGATTAGGGCAGAGATGTATGGAGGGGAGAGGTCATGGAGAGCCTTGTAGGTCATGGTTAGTAGCTTGAAATGAATTCGCTGGGCAATGGGAAGCCAGTGAAGGGATTGGCAGAGGGGAGAGGCAGAGGAGTAGCGAGGAGAGAGGTGGATAAGATGGGCAGCAGAGTTGAGAATTGTTTGAAGCAAGAGTGCTAGACGGGAGGCCACAGAGAAGGATGTTGAAGTAGTCTAGGCGGGAGATGACAATGGCGTGGACCAGCATTTTTGTAGTGTCATAGTTGAGGAATGAGCGGATGCGAGAGATGTTTTTCAGGTGGAGGTGGCAGGCAGAGGTGAGGTTTTGGATGTGTGGTTTGAAAGATAGAGCCGAGTCTAGGATTACCCCAAAGCAGCGGACTTGCAGGACAGGTGAGAGAGTGTTGCCGTTGACTGAGATAGAGAGATCAGGTGGAGGGATGGAGTGGGACGGTGGAAAGATGATGAGTTCTGTTTTCTACACATTTAGTTTTAGGAGACGTGAGGAGAAGAAGGAGGAATACGATCGTATTGTATGTGTAGGGAGATAATGCATGTCTATGGGACCGGCGGGCTGCCAGCCCCCCCGTGCTCCAAGAAGACACACTGATCAGCGCGAACTCCTGAAGCACACGGTGTATTGTGGCACTTTCTGTACACGACGCAAGACACCATGTGAACATTGCCTAAGGGACACATCAGGCAAGATTATGTTTTAGTGATGTGAATGGGGCGATACTTTTGATATGTGTGTATATACACAAATATACATACACATATATACATTACATATGAGCATACATATAGTACATATGAGCACACATTCATACACACAGACATATATAAAAACACATATACACACACACACATGCATATATATACACATACACACATTTATACACATATATACAATGTATACACATTTGCACACACACATACATTTAGTACAGTTCACATTTATGAACATTATCTTGTTTCAACCCTATTATACTTCTTAGTACTGTTCTACACTGAGGCTCCTCACTCACTTGTGTCCTCCAGCACGTGCATGAGATGGTCCAGGAGCTCAGATAACAGCACAGGCGCCCCCTCCTCCCTCCTGAGCTCCTGTCACCTCCTGCAGTCGCCCTCCCCCTCCCCGCCTGCACTTAGTAACTGCATGTGTGTCCTGAGGACGCACATACAGTGGAATAGATTGTCGGCTCTTCAGGCCACAATAGTGACCTAGAACCCCGGGGGTTCGGGGCAGAGGGAATTTTGTCTGGGACTTGTGCTCTGAACAAAACTGCCTAGCGACGTCCCTTGCATAATCCATAGTTCTCTGTGAGAACTTTGGATTACTGTAATTATTGGGGCGCATTTCGTTCCTTTTAGAGCACAGTACGCTCGCAATGTGCAGCAAAATGTGCCCCAAAATAAGCCGTGTGAACATACCCTTATTGTTCTCATCCTCTGCTGAACCTCTCACATCAGTTCCCAGTTACAGCTGCCCCATTCTCTGCTGTTTTGTAGACAAATATCTCACCCTCCTATAACTCTTGTAGCTGGGACTGAGCATGCTTGACCAGAAAACGGAGGTTGAACTGCAGGTCGTAACCATAGACAACAGACTGTAAAATCACAGTCTGAGCACTTTTATTTTGTATTACACACTTTCAATAAGAGTCAAGTTCTGTATATCAGAAACCCCTTTAAAGAGGTCCACTTAAGGTGGCCCATTTCTGATCTCTAGCACTGCTGTTAGGGTTTTCTGATTTATAGCACAATTATTCACCTCTTACCTATTCCTACCTATGCTGCTGTTTTAGCTTCTTTTCACTAGGTGGTGGGGGAACATCTTATTTTACCATGGGGCCTTAGAAGGTCTAGTGTCAACAGATAATGGTGGGGGGAAAACTGGCATACCCAAACACAAATAAAACAGTTTGGATTTTCAGCCAAAATTAATGGATAGATGTTTTTTCTCTTATGTTTATGGGCACCTAAATACTATTGAGTAATATGATCTTGAAAGGATTTCCTTTTCTTCCATGCATCAGAAACTGACAGAATAAGCACTTCTTTTTCTATTGACTAGTAGGTATTTTTCAAACCTCTGACCCATAAATCATTACACCACTGGACACCAGGGATCAGGTGCTGAATGAACCACTCCTCACCAGAATCTTGGAGTTTGAGAATTCATTAGACCAGTGTTAATTTATACACTGATCTTCAGCCTCTAGGTACTTTGGGCGACACGTACACTACCGTTCAAAAGTTTGGGGTCACTTTGAAATATCCTTATTTTTGAAAGAAAAGCAAAGTTTTTTTCAATAAACCTAACATTAAATGAATCAGAAATACACTCTATACATTGATAATGTGGTTAAATGACTATTCTAGCTGCAAACGTCTGGATGTTAATGCAATATCTACATAGGTGTATAGAGGCCCTTGTGCAAGTATGTCAGCACAGCTGAAACAGTTTTGCTGATTAGAGAAGCTATAAAACTAACCTTCGTTTGAGCTAGTTGAGAATCTGCAGCATTGCATTTGTTGGTTCGATTAAACTCGCAAAATAGTCAGAAAAAGAGAACTATCATGTGAAACTCGACAATCTATTCTTGTGCTGAGAGATGAAGGCTATTGCATGTGAGAAATTGCCAAGAAACTGAAGATTTCCTACAACGGTGTGTATTACTCCCTTCAGAGGAGAGCACAAATAGGCTGTAAGCAGAGTAGAAAGAGAAGTGGGAGGCCCCGCTGCACAAGTGAGCAACAAGACAAGTTCATTAGAGTCTCTAGTTTGAGAAATCGACGCCTCACAGGTCCTCAACTGGCAGCTTCATTAAATAGTACCTGCAAAATGCCAGTGTGAACGTCAACAGTGAAGAGGCGACTCCGGGATGCTGGCCTTCAGGGCAGAGTGGCCAGTGCAGTCACCAGATCTTAAACTCCTTCAGCTGTTGTGGGAGCAGTTGACCGTATGGTATGCAAAAAGTGCCCATCAAGCCAATCCAACTTATGGGAGGAGCTTCAGGAAGCATGGGGTGACATTTCTCCAGATTACCTCAGCAAATTAACAGCTAGAATGCCAAAGGTCTGCAATGCTGGAATTGCTGCAAAGGGAGCATTCCTTGATGAAAGCAAAGTTTGAAGTAGAAAATTATTATTTCAAATAACATTATTTCTAACCTTGTCAATGTCTGGACTATATTTCTATTCATTTTGCAACTCATTTGATAAAAGTATGAGTTTTCAGGAAAAACACAAAATTGTCTGGGTGATCCCACACTTTTGAATGGTAGTGTATGAATGGGGCTGCGCCAAGTCTGGCGTCTTTTTAGCCAAAAAACTAGTGCAGCCCTCTTTGCTCTATTTGTAGCCAAGCACACTCCAATATCAGGTGCATTACAAAGCACCCGCAGCACTTTGTAATGCGCCTAAGATCGGGGGCGTTCTGGAGACGTGTCGCACTACAACCGTACAAAGCTACACATTTATAGCTTCATTACGGCAAATCCAGGCGCATTACTGCTGGAACAGGTAAACCACTGTAAAAGTAGTTGACCTGAGCCAAAAGTGTCACTTTGTAGCTAGAAAGTGCTAAATCTATGACCCACAGTAGAACAGGTTCATAGATTCAGGGACATTCTATGCTACAAATGCACACAAAAAAATGGCGTCTGGGCGCCAAAATACATACATGTCGCCCTTTATGTCCCACTGAGCATTTGATCCAGGGAGGCTAAAAATACCTGTAAACTGTGTGTATCCTGTTCTGGATCAGACACTCAAGGAATGAATGCTGTATACTCCACTTACCACTACGGTTTATGAGGCTGTCTGTCTCCAATTCATCATAGATCAACACAGCACTGGACTGCTAGGAATTATCAGCTAATAGAACCATCATGCATCATAAGGAACTTAAACCACAAGAGTTTATAATGAATTTACCATTGGCCATATGAGAATCTCACTATCTACCGGTGTCTCATTGCTATATAATTTACCTGTACTAGAAGCATACATACACATTATGGCAGATTTGCTAGATAAGCCAACTGCCAGTATGGTTTTAGAGTCTCTTTGAGCATCAGGAGGTACCTCAATAATACATAGGAGCACAGAGAACATAGACTATTTATTGAATAACAGATATATTCCACTAATCTTTAACTACTGTATAGCTAAACACACATTGCCATGCAAAAGTGTGCCTGAGAATTTTCTCTAGGGAGAAAGTAAGCAAATCACAAAATGATGCATTTCAACAATTCCAGCCGTGTGTGCCTGTGAAAATCCATTTTTCTTGCAGCAGATTGTACCTTTGGTTGGAAGGATTACTTTTCGGATGTTTTCATCAGTTCCGTATTCATTTGTCTAGAAACACTACTAGGATTTATTGACACACTGCCCAGCTAATATTCCGGTGTATTTAGAAATGCGGGAGCTCTTTTTCACTTCCATCTTGAAGGAAGCTCTTAATTGGACAAGTGAAGCCTCTTGGATTGGTGTTGTATCTGTCCTCTGGTTTAAATCTGTCTGCTGCTGTCACTTGAATAAGTCTTTGCTGATTTAGATATTTTCCTGTGTTGTTTTACAAGGCAGGCAGCTAGTGGTTTCTTTCAGCACATTACAACATACATGTAACGACTCCGAACAGAAACTGTTATTAATCCTAATTCCTCTCAATTATCAACTCGATTTCTTGGAATCTTCCACTAAAATAATATTTGATGGAATGTATTTTCTTTCACCTTCTTTGGTCTATTTTATATATGATCAATATACTGGAAGATGGTATTCCAAAAATGTGCTCTAGTAAATTTAAAGGGTGTTTAGCCACATAAAAGTAGTTTTGATGTATTTGAAATTGATGACACAAACTAATATATTTTCATTATAATTGCTGCACCCGGATGTCCAGTATGAGCACTGGTCCCTCTCCACTTCCATTTGAAGATGGGGATCCATTCCTCCTTTTTTTGGTTAGTGATGGGTATGAAAGGGGCTAGCTGCGTGGCTCAGCTCATTAATTAGGCAAGACCACTTCTCGGTTGTGACCAATGGAGAAACATAATGGGGTTAATTTAGCTAATGAACTGGGCCACCCTTCAAACATGTCACTGACAACGAAAAAGGTGAAGGGAGCTTCCTTTCTGTGTTGGAATAAGCCTAGAAGTAGAGTGGGAGATAATAGTCAAGTATTATTAATGTTAATAACTACAATTTCAAATAAATTAAATCTGATTTTGATGTGGCTTTAAAGGGGTTTTCTCACCACAATGATTAACTTTTTACATGCAAGGAAAGGTAAATGAAGATTATTACCAAATATATTGCTGTTTTCATTCTGCTTTTTTATCAGATTTTATCTTCACTTAGAGTACACAAGTTTCTCTAGGATACCAGCCATCTCTGTCTCCATTGTCTCCTATCTGATTGCTCCACAAGCTGTCATTCAACCATAATGAGTTACTCCCTGCAGAGTCTTACCTCTAGCAACTGAGTTTGTTTACCTAAGTAAATGACAAGTTTTCACCATTAAGAGCTCTGAACTACAATTTATTTATCTCCTGCAGTTATATCAATGTAACAAGAATAGCTATGAACAGCAAAGCTGATTTGTCAATCACAGCTATAGACTTGCCCACAGCCTGAGCAGGAAGCGTGAGTCTAAAGCTTGCTGTGGCTCTATGAAGCTAGATTTTGAGAACACTTCTTTGACCTGTGAGCCTACCTTTACTGCAAATTTTCTTTTTCTGCACATAGCCTAAACTACTGATTACAGCACCATATTGTTATGGAAAAAGAAGTAGGAGTTATATGCTTTTTCTCCACTAAATATCTTCTTAGGTGGCATCAAATCTTCAATAATCCATACGAGCTCATACTCAGTTTCTCAATATAGAGATCAAGGTAAAATGTATGGGTAGATAATGAAAGAAAAATGTGTTGCCCTTGTAAGCTGTGTACCGAGGTGGACTTCCCAGAACACAGTGAAGTCACAAATGAGAGAAATTACTCCAAAAACCAGTTGAGACCAAGAAATATTTTTTACTCGAATCTGAATAAAAAGTGGGTAATTATTCAGATATCCTCAATGAACAACGTACACCAGACAAGCTTCGCAAAACCGTTTCCTTGTTGCTACCCACGTGCTGCCTTTACTATAATGCTCCTGAATTCATCGATGTTTTACCTATCAGTAACAGAACTCAGAAATATCGAACACGCACCTCATGGTACCCCTCATTAAAAATCCTATGTAACTGGAACGATAGTGTGGATGCGTATTTCAGGGGCGCACTCGCGGTGTAGTACAAGGGTTTACAAACCTCCAAAGGTACCGCTGTTCCCAGAGTACCATTAACCAATTACAAATCTCCCCAACAAAAGCAACTAACAAAATTCCCAACACCGATGTAGGATTTGTTCCACAGTCTCCCACAGATGTTATTTCTGTAAAATGTCCGTTTAAGGCCTGACTCTAGATAAAACCCTAACTAATCTGTCTACAGACCTAACCAATGTCTCTATCTGGCTAGCGTGCATGCTCACTGGGCCCAGGTTTTTCCTCGGACAATTTCCGATCACTAGTTTTGGACGGGGTTTCCCTTCTGTCAACATCCGATGTCGCAGATGATGTTCTCTTCGCTTTAACACTTCTTCTCTAACCGCAATGAGGCAGCAGATAAATCCCTCTGATTTTCACAGGTTTCAGTCCCCCATGTACACACCCCACCAGCTGTAACATCAATTAGCAGGAAAGCTCCTGAGAGAGAGTAACGTTGTGTTTCTCTTGCAGCTTTGCTGATCTTCTCTCTCTGACACTCTGACTCACTCTTTCACAGACAGACATACAAACAGAGCCAGCTATCAGACTAGCTGTTTTTCTTTAAACCCCTTCACGACATTCGGCCCGTATCCCATAAACGTCAGGTGGTTTGGGGATTCACTGCACCTGGACGTAAGGAGAGTGCGCCGGCGATCGGAGCGGGGTGTCAGCTTGTATATTACAGCATGACATCCCGCAGCGTCGGCCCCGACCTGGATCCGCCCGGGGTGGGGGTTAACCCCTTAATTATTCGCGACGCAGGAGAGAACCATGAGGATCCAGGAGGAGATCGCTCCTCCCTGCGCTCTGTCGGCGGCAGTCAGTGCATACGGATCGGCGATCCTGTGCAGTCTCTCTGCCTCCCTACAGACCCATGGAGGGCAGAGAATGCCTTCCGGAGTTGTCTATGACGTCACACGCCCCTGCCTTGCCCTGTGGGGCATGACCCGGCATCGTGACTGACAGTTACCATAGAAACCAGTCATAGCAACAAGCTATGTAACTGAGTCCTATTGAATGAGAGATCTAAAGAATCTCTCATTCAAACCCCTATGTGGAAAAGTAAATAATAACGTGAAGAAGAAAAAAAAGTAAAAAAAAGTGAAAAACATGTAAAACACAAACACAAAAAATAAAATAAAAATACGTACAAAACCGCCTCTTTTCCCCTTTACAACCGGCAATCGGCCCAAAAATGATCAAAAATAAATAAATACCCATATTTGGTATCGCCGTCGTGCGTAACGACCTCCCTATAAATCTGTCATGTTAATAACCCGTACGGTGCACCGCCGTAAAAAAACGCCCCAAAAAAATAATCACATAATTAAGATTATTGTTCATCCCGCAGCACATAAAAATGGAATAAAAAGCGATCAAAAACTCCTAACAACGCCAAGTTGTACCAATAAAAAACGTCAGTTCATCCCGCAAAAAAAAAAAGTCCCTCATACAGGCACTGTATAACGGAAAAATAGAAAATGTAAAGCTCTCAGAAGATAGCGATCGCATAAATTTATTGTATTAACACACTAAAAACCCAATTTCTTTTTTTTTTAAGTGCTTCAGCTTAAAAAAACAATAATAAATAGGTATCGCCATAATCGTAGCTACCCAAAAGTAAAGCTAACTTATCACGGATACTGCAAATGGTGAGCCCTTTAAAAATAAAAATAAAAAACACTACTAGGATTGCATATTTTCTCACCCTGGCCTCCAAAAAATGGATTTAAAAGCGAGTCAAAAAGCCTTGTCCCACAAAAATGATACTAATAAAAACGTCAACTTATCTTTGCAAAAAACAAGTCCCTACACCTACATACACACTCCAAGCACAGAAAAATATAAAATTATGGCTCTCGCCTACGGCTATGCAAAAACGTATTTCCTGTTGAATAAAAGTGTCCTTTATTGTATAAAAGTCAGTAAAACAAAAAAAATATACAAATTGGGGTATCGGTGTTTCGTATTGACCTGCTGATTAAACTACCAATGTCATACTATCCCGTACAGTGACCGCTATAAACAAATAACAAATAAAAACACACTACCAAGATAATGCTGTATTTTGATCAAACAACTCTCACAAAAACGCTAATTGAGTAAAGTGACATAGCAACATATTTGCACCGCATACTGGTACCATAAAAAAACACTCCAACTCATCCCGCAAAAAACAAGGCCCATACACAGCCTGCACACAGCAAAATAAAAAAGTTAGGCTGTCAGAATAGGACAACAACATCAAAAAAGAACGCCAATTTTTTAAAGACCTTAAATTCTACTGTGTAAAAGTAATAAAACCGAAAAAACTATATAAATCTATATCCATTGTAATTTGTACTGCCCCCACATAGTAAAAGTTATCAACATCATTTACACTGCACAAGGCGAATGCTGTAAAATTGAAAACTCAAAACACAATGTAACGAACTGCCTTCCCCCCCCCCCAATTTTCATGCCTCGCATGCAAGAAAAAAAACTATGGAAAACCTGTGTGCCTAAAATGCAACATACATCCTAGTGATATCCCTGAGGGGTGTTGAAATCTAAAATGTGCGACGTTCTGGAAGGTTGTCGCCGTTCTGCTACTTAGTGGGCTTGCAAATGCGACATGGCCCCAAGCTCCCAAAATCTGCGTTTCCAAAGCCAAATAGCGCTCCCCTCCCTTATACGCCCTGCCATGGCGCCAACACAAGCAGTTTACTACCCATAAACCACATGTATGTATTGCCGAACTTGAAGAAATTGCTTAACAAATTTTTATGGTTCCTTTTTTCCAGATTTCCTTGTATATATGAAACATTTAACGCTAAAAATTGCAATTATTGGAAAAAAATTTTTTTAATTCAACAGCCTTATGCTAAAACAAACATATTGTTACTCACCTAGTTGGTGTTTATATACCATGCATCCCCTGGAGATATATTCCATAAGGGGTGTAGTTTCCAATATGGGCGTTCTATTTTAGGGTGTTTATTAGTTTTAGCAGCCATAGGCGTGTCCCCAAACCTGAAATGCGCCTAAATAAAATCGTAATGAAAATGAGACCCCAGAGTAAATTAAGGTGCTCCTCCTGTTCTGGGGTCTTATGGTTTGAGCCAATTCAATGCACTAGGGCCACATATGATATCTCTAAAAACGGCAGACCTGGGAAATTGATATTAAGTTGCATTTACCTGTCAACAATATACTATCTTTCCAGTGATAATGGATAAATATGAAAAATCTGCAAAAAAAGTTTGACATTTTGAATTTTCACCTCCACTTTGCTTTAATTTCGTTGAAATAATCTAAAGGGTTATCAACATCCAAAAGTGATGTAAAATACGTATAAGCGGTTCCTAGTTTCTCAGATAGTTCACTTCTTGGGGTATCTAACATGCAGCCTCCCCTCAAACCACGTCAGAACTGGAGTGGTTCCCTAAAAAAATGTATATTGCAAAATTTTCTTTGAAAATGTGAGAAATTACTAACTGAAATTTCTAAGCCCCTAATGTCGTAAAAAAAAAAAAGTCATTTAAAAAATGATGCAACCTATAGCGACATATGGTAGATGCTAGTTATAACTTAATTTTTTTGGGAATTAAATATCTGTTCTTGCCCTGCAGAATTTATGCATACTTATCAAAATCGCTAATTTTTCCAAATTGTTCATGAAATTTTGATATTTTTCACAAACAAACAAGATTGTATGGATAGAAAATTTCTTACTAAACTTAAAGCACAATGTGTCAGAGAAAACAATCTCTGAATCACATGCTAGGTAAAAGTGTCAAAAGTTTATTCTCACATAAAGTGACGATATGCCAGATTTCAAAATAGGAGCTGTGTCAGGAAGGTCAAAAAGCTTGGGTCCTTAGGGGTTAACTGAATCTTTTACTAACTTTTACAGCCCATCATCTGTCAGCTTCTCTGATTGGACAACAGCACAGAACTTTTCAGAACTGCCTGTAGAGTTTGTTACACCTGTAATTGCTGCATAATTACCTCTTTAAGTAAATACTACTTGAAGTTGACACAAATCCGCTGTCTTGTGGTAATGCTGAGGACAGGCAAATCCACTTGTCTGGTACAAATGCTGAGGTCGGGCACCTCACTGGTGTAAATGCTGAGGTCGGGCACGCTACTGCCTACTGTAAATGCTAAGGTTGGGCACCCCCCTGCCTGGTGTAAATGCTGAGGTTGAGCACCCCGCTGTCTAGTGTAAGTGCTGAGGACAAGCACCGCACTGTCTGGTGTAAATGCTGAGGTCAGGAACCCAACTGTCTGGTGTAAATGCTGAGGTCAGGCACCTTGCTGTCTGGTGTAAGTGCTAAGGACAGGAACCCCACTGTCTGGTATAAATGCTGAAGTTGGGCACCTCACTGTCTGGTTTAAATGCTGAAGTTGGGCAACCCATTGTTAGATGTAAATGCTGAGTCATGCACCCCTTGTCTGGGTGTAAAATGCTGAAGGTTGGCACCGCACGCTGCCTGGTATAAATGCTGAGGTTGAGCACCCCTCTGTCTGGTGTAAGTGCTGAGTGCAAACACCACACTGTCTGGTGCAACTGCTGATTTTTAATTTATCAACCCAAACAGGTGTACCAACTTAAGAACTTAAGACATGTAGTAACCATAAGGACTCTGCGTGGCATTGCATAGGTTCACTTCATGCACTGCTCTGCCAAGTGCATGATGCCTTAATAGATTATCCAACTGCAAGGTGAGCAATTTGAACACACCAGGTCAGACAAGAGAAGTTTAATTTTCTTGGAAATATCCTGGTATTTCATACATTAGAGAAGCAAGATAATATATTAGAAAATTAGTGCTACAAAATTATATCTGCAATATCTTTCTGTACCATGAGAATTTCTAATTGTGGGTGCAGTTTTTCTTTTAAAGCTGTACCTTCCATTTAATATACACTAAAGCTGAAACATGATAACAATCTTACTGATCTAAAATCTTTCACCAGATATGCTTCACTACCCTTCATATCCATAGTCTCGTTATGTGTCCCTGTTGCATGCTGTGTAGTTATTCTTAGGTATTATGCTTATCTGTTATGATCACCATTAAGTATCTTGGCTGTACTGACACTAGTGATCCGTCTAGAATAAAAAGGAATTGACAAGAGCACAAATGTCTTTATTTTGCCATATATTATCCAACAGTCTGTCCAAATGGGTCATCTCATCCTGTTCTGGCTTTCTCCTGGCCTCTTAACTAGTGTGTGCCCATAAGGAATTCCTGATAGTGACTAGGTTAACTATTCAACGGATGTAGCACGAGCAGAACTATGAGAAAACTTAGGCCCCAATAACATCACGTTTTCATGCTCCCATACATCATATCTGATGGGATACAGTACTATTTTATCCCAACAAGTACCGTGGTGGGGTCACGATGAGGCCATTAAATTCTATAGAGCAAACATAATCTTAACTGGATTACGTTTGCCCTATTTAGCGAGCATATCAGTTCCTGCACGCTTTTGTGCCTGTTACAGAAACCAGACACGTTTGCTAAATAAAGGAAATGTAGTCCACTAAGAACTACTTTTGCCCTATAGAATTCAATGGGCCCCATTGCACCTCCACCATGGCTTTCCATTGGGATACATTTTTAGGATATCCCCATGGATACCACAAACAGGGAGGGGTTGAAATCGTGATGTGAATGGGGACTGTAGCTAGGGAAAATTTCATTTTACAAAGGGTGTACACGTACAAGGTCTGTTCACTTTAGACAAACTTGGTTTGCTAGAACAGTGTTCTGATTCTTCTTTATCACTACTACTCCAAATTCCAGAAATCATCCATCATTTAGCTGAAACCTGGCTAGTGTTTAATTCTCCATTTCATCAGTGGCTTTAGAAATGTATAGTTTTGCTTTCTTATGGAAAATGATGACTATGCGGAAATATTTTGTGTAATGGTAACTGTATTTACTGTAAAATTATTTACTGTATAGATACCCTTTAATGTTAAAGTCAGCATCTGATTCTTCATGTAAAAAGGTTTAGTGCTTCCATTAATTGACATGGACATAGGATGTGAAACTAGACCAGAAGACCCTTTTCCATTTTCACAACAGCCAGTGCCTCAGCTGTGAAATTTGTTTTGGAATCACGTTCACATTACACAAATTTAACACGCAGAATAAATAACCACTGTGCTGAAGATAATATGATATTGACTTCTTGGGCTGTGTTAATTTCAATTGATCAACACAGCATGGAGAACTCATGTGACAGACCACCTACAATCGGCAGAAACAGTGGCTTTCCAAGTAATACTACTTTGTTAACTCAGAGGGGGTTCTCCTTGGGACCATCAGATTATCTACAATTCCCTGGAATATATTAATGTATGTATGACTTTACAATTCTCACAAATAATTTAAGAATGCCAGTAGGGTTTCACTTGTTATTCGTTTTTTTTCCATAGAAACATCGCTCTTTTGGCATTGTTTTGTATCACAGCACACATCCTACTCTATTATAATAAGATTGTCTCATAGTAATGACTCATAATTTTCATTACACTGAGAAGGTTATTATGCTCAGCTACAGAAAAGTGCAAGTACCTCTGGTAAGAGAAGTTATCGAAGGAGTTACATTTTACTGCTGAATTGCTGGTCTAGTATGTGCTGGTGATTTCACTTACTACCTTGTTACTGATAGCTGTAGCAGGGTGCCCAGCGAACCCCACAGGGTGCTCAGTGCCGACATTATTTGTAGGTATCATCTATCCAATAATATTCTAAGAGGAAATATAAGGATATACTAAACCAAAGACAAAACAGGCACAGCTATCAACATACATGCACATGATGTACATGTGAATTCTTATGCTAGTTAGTGCCATAGCTACAGTAGATATTTTGGAACAAGCCCCTGTCTCTCCATTTAACTGTGACCCTGTTCAGCTGGGCTCTGCTATTGTAGGTGTTAGTATTATGTAAAAATGTTATTAAAATTGTAAGTGTTTACTAATTTGTATATTCATTGTTTCTGTGTGATATGTATATTGTCTTCAGCCCTGTAGTTTATTACACTTTACAGCTTGTAGGAAGGCACAAGGCCTTGTTTATAGATGGGAGGTATGTGCACCAAAATTCCCTTTCTTTGGTGGAGTAAGGCCAGATAATTTTCTGTGTCAGCGTCATTAGCCACTGACACGTTTAAAGTTAGTTTGGCTGCAGTAGCACAAGTCTGGGTCGGCCCTCACTGTAGCAGTCAAAGAGAAGGGTGGGATGACTGAGCTCACCCCTCACGGATCCATGCCGGAGTTTTTTGATGGGCCTCTGTAAGCCTGGAAGATACAGGTGAACTGTGTGTTTTCAGTTTTCACTGCTAGTTACATGGAGGAGTAACCACCTTGGATGCTGATTGAACTCTAAGGTCCTGTCTAGGAGACGTGCCTTATACCACTGCTGGAGGGTGATGATGCCCTTGTATGCAACACGGACTGTGGACCTGTGAGATAGGTGCGGCGCTATTAACTTCTCAAAAGCACAGGATGCTGGGAACTCTTGGGTGTTGGCTGAAGTAAGCTCTGTTTATGTGTTGCTGTTTGTGTTTGCTGGAGAGAACGGATGGCCAGACATAAACACAACCCGTTTTGTTTGCATGAACTTTTTACGGTGAGTCTGTTTTGTTAAGCCTGGCATTGGGACTAATCCCCTACAAGCTCCATAGAGGATAATGCCTAAATAAAAAAGTACAGAATGTTTCTATAATAGGCAGATGCAGAGGATAACTTAGGCTCTATACACACTTGAATAATACTGACCAAAATACAGATCAGGATTTGTGAGCTGAAACAAGGGAAGGACCAAAACAATGAAGAAGTACATATCTTTCCATTATACATTTTCAGTGTATATGTTCCACTCCTAGTTTTGGCTCACAAGTACTGATGAGAAATACTAACCTACATATGCAAGAGCAAATGAGGTTTTAGTATAAGGACTTCTTCTCTGTGTACACTATTTAAGAAATTTTACAAACATTTCTGCTTTATAAATAAGTCACAATTTGTATGACACCATCATACGCCCTCGTATGTACAAATCTCCATGAGGTACAGAAAGCGAACAGAAACAGATGTCTTTGGCAGCCAGCAGTTCACATCAGAAATCCTTTCTTCACGTGCCACAAAATTTCAAGACAATTTGTTTTTGTTTCTTATTTCATCCCACTGTTGTGGTTTTACATAAGCTGAGGTTTTTGTGTTCACCATAGGTTTTGAATAATTTTTTTTTTTAAAGTAAATAAGACCCTAAACACACAAACATACACAAACTATTAGCAATATTTTAGGTGTGTTCATACCTAGCATGGAATATTATGATAAAACAATCTTTAGAGAAACTGCCTATCCAGATCAAAGGGCTGCAATCTGCCTTGTACAGCTGAAGCAACTGGGTCTTCCTGCCTATTACCAATTCCTATCTTTAGTATAAATGTGACAAATAAGATGGTGCATTGACTTTATAAATATGGCAGCGTTAACAGCCTGTCTCAATACAGTGACTGCAAAAGAAAACCAGTCTACTTAAGGACACAGTTGTTCTTGCAAGACCATGACTGCAATATAATAATAATAATAATAATAATAAATAATAATAATAATAATAATAATAATTATATATTATATTGCAGTGGTCCTGCAAGAACAACTGTGCCCTTAAATTGATGTGATTTTTTCTTTTGCACTCACTGGCTTTGAATACATATAGATTTTCCATGCACAGCATCCAGGGCATAGCAGTGGAGTAGGTTTCGATGAGACAGCTTTTCCCCAGTAACACCTTCCATGTTGGCGTTAACTGAGAGCATAGCAGGAGTTATATTTCACTACAGTGTGTTGCACTGCAATGTTTGCTTCAACCACCACATCCTGGCTGATGAGTGTAGGCCACAGTGTCCTCAACAGTATTAATTGTTAGATGTCAGGTCCCCCTCTGTTGGCCAACATATATAAATGCCTTAGTATGTAATGTGGTCATCCAACCACATGGTGTTAGTGTTTCGGTTACAAACCAACACAGGACACATTACAGCATATCTATATTAGACTAGTAAATAGCCCGTCCCATGATAGTGACTGTTATAGAAAATGCATTTAGAATTCTTGTCCAGGACAACGACTGCAATATATATGTGTAAAACATATTCATGCTCACAGTACAGCGTTTCAATGTGGGCGCTGAATGGTGTAGGAACTGTTGTAGACAGAAGCCAGTTAGCAACCCCCCAATTGGCACCACCCATATCATGCTGCACATTCCGGTACAGAGCTTTGATGTGGACTATGAATGTAGTAGGAGTGGTCGGGCACATAGGAGCAGCTAAGCCAAACACCCGGGTTAGTACAGCCCAGGCCAGCACAACATAAAGCCCACACAATGGACTACAAAGGGGCAGGCTCATGTAAACCAAATCTAGTTATTCCCAGACATTTCAAGGCTGTTCCCTGGCCTTTTGGGCATGTTCCCGGGCACTCCAGGGGGTGTACTCTTTGGGAATTCCCAGGTGGTTCAGGTGATTCTGGCCTCCAACCCCTGCTAAGTTGTGCAGGTATGGTGTAAAGGGGCTGCTTACCACTACACTGCTGAATACAGGGCACAGTGAATTCAGTATGGATGCAATGGCTTCCTTCTCACCCCCCTGTTTGATCCTGCCCAGTACTTTGATGTGGTCCCTGACTGTGAGTATAGAAGAAGCTGCTCTCGGCTACATGGGTGAGTGGGTGGCATGGCATGATTCTTCCCCCAACCCTCAACCCCTGGCTTCATGGGCACACAACAGGAATCTGCAACATGAGAGCGGATTCCATACAACTGCTCATTTACATATCCAATTTTCCAGCTCTGTCGCAGGTGTCTGTTGAGACACCTTTTCACTTTGTCCCTACAGATACGGTAACAGAACTAAAGTCAGAAAAAAACCTGTGAATTTTTAAGACACATTTTTTCCTATTGCTGTTTTCCCCTCGAGCTGATGTATCGAGTCCTGACTACAGGGGGAATACCCTCGACTCCACTGCACTACTGCAGAGCTAGACCTGCGTCTCGAAAGCGTCTACTCACGTCAATCAAGGCCAACTCATCTAGGCAATCACATTGTCTCAACCACACATGGCCAACTACTCTCGCACTACACCTCCATCAATACGAATGACAATAATGAATTGTATAATTCCCAATAACAATCACCAACAAGATTGATTCAAACTGTACGCACCAGACACAGCCGGACAGTAGCCTATACAAAAGACCCATGGGCCCGGGTGCAGAACTTAAACTTGAGGCCCCCTACAATGGCTGTTGACCAATACTTTTTAACAACTGGTTCCCTACTTAGTGCGAGGGATATCTGTGGTGTAGCGCGTTGCGGGAAATTATTTCTACTTAAAGGGATTGTCGCATACAAGAAAATTAATTTTAAATGGGACCAGGTGGCAGAAAAAAAGAAAAACAAATTATGCATCCAAAGCATCTGTCCCCCATTGCCCTTCCCCACCTCCCAAAAAAAAAATTGCAATTGCAATTTTGTTTTTTTGGGTTTATGATTTTGTGATTTAGCTGAAACATTTTAATTGTACTTTTCTGTGTCTGGCAGGTCCCCCCCACCCCCCCCCCGCCCCCCCCCCCCCCCACCCACCCCCAAAAAAAACGTATAAAGGGCTCAAAAAACAAACAGCCATATATAGTGGTGACTTATACCATCATAATGTAACTGACCAAACCAATATATCAAGACCAAGACTTTAATGGAAAAAAAAGTAATAAAAATTATACGTTCACCATCCTGTATGATGTATAGTTTTTTAAACTTTTTCATTAAACTCTGGGCTATAACAGTTTTTTGGTGTTGGAGGATTTCCACTTTTCATTGGATACTCCGATACCCGTGGTCTGGCGGGACCACCATTCATAAAGACAATGGGCCATGTATGAATGGGGCTGTGCCAGTTTTCTGGTGTACTTTGAGCCAAAAAGAATGTATAACAGGCGCAATCCAAACTTTGGCACGATAAGTCCCTTTGTAATGCGCCAAAGACACTTTTTAATGCGCCAAAGATTTGGGCGCGTTCTGGAGGCATTGTACCATATTCATTAAAGTATACACATTTATGATTCTTTCACATCAAACCTAGGTGCAGAACAGTTGCAACAGCCAGATCAAGTTAAAGATGGTGCCTGAGCCAGACTTGTCGTACTGGCACTACAATGCGCCTGTATGTATTACCACATGAAGAACGATCCATACATTCTGGCACATTCTCTACTAACTAAAGCTAAGTAGAACTGGTTCTGTCAGCATCAGGATTCATACATGTCGCCCAATGTTTATACATTGGAACCCTTACTTTTCTTTGGTGTTAGCATATCTTTAGATCAGGGGTGTCAAACTGCGGCCCTCCTGCTGTTGGGAAACTACAACTCCCATCATGCATTTGTATAATCGTATAACAGAGGTCATGAGGGAGTGTGGTTAGTGCTGTCTCCCGTTTAGAGTTGTATTTCACCAAAGCTGGAGGGCCGCAGTTTGACACCCGTGGTTTAGATGATCCAACCACATGTTGGCAGTATTTCTGTTACAAACTGACCCAGGACACGCTAAGGCTTTTATGTATGAAGATCAGGTAATATGTTAAGGAATGTTCAGATATGCATGGTTTATCAATTATGCTTTCATGCAATCATGGCTACATTTTTTTGTAACAAACTGGTATCATCTGCAGACCAAAAAGAAAGTGATCGGGGGGGTCTTATTATATCAAATTTTTTCAACCCCTTTTCATCTACCACATCTATCTTCTCAATCTTTTCTGATTTTAGTAATTACAAACTGTACTAGAGATACTGAAAATTATGTGTAGTAATGGGAATCTACAGTGCTTCACTAAACATAACAGCCTCTGTGCTTTGGTCTCATCGGCGTGCATTGCCTCTCGCCAGCCTAAAATGGCTGATTACAGAGCAATAATTTGCTCAGAGCCACAGATCTAATTTAAATACAATGTGGAATATTTTAGGTTTCATTTAGCCAGAAGAAGTTCCGCTTGTATACTTAGTCAAGTAGTTTATATGCTAATGTGTTTTATAGCCAAGTAAGATAAATATGCATTAATCACTGCAATTCCATCCCATTTTGTTTTAAAAAGATTTTCATATTAGTTTTTATTCGCACAGTTCCAAGTCATTGTTCTGCAGCAATAGAGTAACAGTAATGTAAAATATGACAGAGGTATATGCAATCTTTACAAATTATTTTATTATTTTTTGCTGCATTTGTCGTACCTACACCTGTAAACAGATTGTAGCACTTACATGATATCTGCTCCCCAGTCTTAGCTTCCCTAAACCTTACTGTCCCGTTAACCTATGTAAATATCATGTCAAAACACTAATAACTAAAACTTGAGAGAATCAAATTCCCAAGGATCCGAAATTTGTTACATATCTGGCTGATCCATTCTATGGAGAATTAAAGGGAAGTTAGGTTTGCTTATTTTGAATTTCTAGGTTTCATGTCACTGTTTTGTACACTAATAAAGAAAAAACTGTAGCTGGAATATTGGATGTTGGTTGCCTACCATGAGAGTGCCCCAGTATGTGTCACAAGTAGAGACTTTCATGCCATAAGTTTATTGATGGCTCTGTTCAATGGCAATCCAAGGCAAAGGGGTAATAATTTAAATGTCCCATGTCTACTCATGAAGGACTCTGTTTCTTAAAGGTTGTTCTCATTAATTTAAAATAAGGTTACAGAAGGAGCACACACACTTTCCAATATACCCTAAGGGCGACATGTATGAAGCTCGCCGGGTCGGGGCGCGCTTTTTCGCTAGTTTTCCGGCGAAATCTGTGCCTGATTTATGTCGGGGCGGGCCGCTCTACATCCTATGTAAATAGTCCCCCGGGGCCTCGCCATTTGGTTTAGGCGCAGTTGCGGGACTTAGGCGCAGTGCGGCGCTGCGCTTGAATTCGCCGCCGGGAGGTGGGGGGTCATACATGCGGGGAAAGTTCCTGCGCCTCGCCAGTGTGTGGGGCACAGTGCGGGATTGGGCCCGCGTGGGGACTTAGGCGCCATGCAGGACTGCACCGAAAATTGTTCCGTTTGCGAGCCAGGCTGCAAACCAGCGAGACATCAGTCCCCATGTCGGTGCGGAGTATGCAACAAAAACCGCCTTTATAAGGGTTAAACATTTTCAGAAAGAGCTCAACCCTCAAAATAAAAAAAATACATAAAAAAATCACTTTCAAATATCCTAATTCAAGAATTAGGATATTTGGAAATTCCCGGGAAATACAGTAATTCAAATTCTGAAACTATTTCATTGGTCGGCGGAAACCGGCCAATCAGAATGGACGACAGTGAACCTTAAAAACCTATGGAAAATATTGACCAATCAGAATCAAGGGGGCAGTTCAAATACGTAAAAATGCAGAAAAGAGTGATTTGGTGAGTTACCGGGTGCTTGGCTAGCTCGGCCAATCAGAATAGGAGCGACAGAGACCCATTTAAAACTGGAAAACTATGACCAAATCAAATTCAAAGGGGGCGTTCAAAATACAGTAAAAGTGCAGAATAGAGGGGTTTGGTGAAGTAGGGGGGTTGATCCAGCCAATCGAGCGCGAGTTCTTCCTCCATTGTGTCTATGGAGAGATCGGGCGCCATGCAATCTCGGCTACTCAGCGCTTTGCGGGCATGGTATATGAATAAAAAAATCATTTTTTATTGTGTAAAATATTCTCTGAAAAAGAGCTGAAACTTCTATAAACTTAACATTATTAAATCCGAACAACGCATTGTCGCCGAGCCAGCGCTACATAAGGAATTGGCATAGAGGATTCCCGGGAAATACGAAATTCAAATTGTTTTTAGCTCTTTCATTGGTCAGCAAAACCAGCCAATCGAATAGGAGCGACAGTGTCCCATTAAAACCTATGGAGAACTATTGGGCCAATCAGAATAGGAGGGGACAAAAGCCCATTATACCCTCGGCGCAATCCCGCGTTGTAGGGATTTAAGTGATTTTTAAAGAAGGTTTTCCCCCTTTATTGATAATGTTTTACACTTAATAAAAATTATTTTTTTTTTATCCATGTTCGAAGGGCTGAGGCCCGAGTTTTGCATTGGCCATTCTCTTTAGATAAATGGGAGAAGTAGCTCGGCGCTCTGATTGGTGGGATAGCACCCTCGCCTTTATAACCAATCGGGCTTTTTTTGCCTTTTTACTGTATTTTGACTGTCCCGCCTTGGATTTGATTGGTTCAAAATTCTCCATGGCTTTTAATGGTTTTGTCCTCTCTATTTTGATTGGCCGAGATAGCCAAGCCCCGCTGCTCAAACAATTCAGCTATTTTCCTTATTTTTCTGTATTTTAAACCCTGTCCCCCGTTGATTCTGTTTGGTCAAATCTTTTCTCCTTAGGTTTTAATGGTTCACTGTCGCTCCTATTCTGATGGCCGGTTTCCCAACCCAAATTTCAGAATAGCTTTCAGAATTGAATTACTGTATTTCGGAAATTTTTCCCAATTTATCAATTTCTTGATATTGGGGCGTTTGATTTTTGGAAAGTGAATTTTTTTTTT
Organism: Phyllomedusa bahiana; assembly: GCA_025379985.1. Lineage (NCBI taxonomy): Eukaryota > Metazoa > Chordata > Amphibia > Anura > Hylidae > Phyllomedusa > Phyllomedusa bahiana. The sequence continues at coordinate 35,166 of JAODAL010003331.1, forward strand.
AAATTATGTTTATTTTTGAGGTTTGAGCTCTTTTCTGAAATGTTTTTGCCTTTATAAAAGGCGTTTTTTTTCGCATTCTTTACTCCTGCTGCACGGAGCGAAGCGCCGAGATTTCTGTCGAGATCTTCTATCGCTTCCTCGCATGTTCGATCCTGCTTCACTTCGCCGCCGCCGCAGCATTTAGACCAAAATAAACCAGGTCTGCCTGTCGGAGCTGCCGAGCGCTGCACTGCGCCTCGCTTTGCGACTCGCGATCGTACTTTCCTCGGAGTATACGAGCACGCCGCGTCCCGCCCCCGGGAAAGCCTACACGCGCCCACACCGCGCCCATTGCCCGCCCCTTCATGCGGGGCGCAGCTGAAAGTGGCGAACGCTGCGCCTAACACCGCATCCCTGGTTTCCCACAGGGGGTTCGGGCGGGGGCGCAGTATACGCCAGAAAACAGGCGTAAAGCCCGATCATACATGTCGCCCTAAGTGTCTACTGAAGAAAAGGTATGATGACAGAGCAGGCATAAAGTCTATAACTGCTTCTTTGCTAGAGCTTGTAAAAATGAACATACCCTACTTAAGCTTTTAAAAAGATATAGACTAAAATGTATGAGTATGCCTTATATTCACACTTTTTACCCTACCTAAGATTAGTGTGCAAACCCTTGCAGCTCTACAGTCATGGCCAAAAGTTTTGAGAATGATACAAATGTTAATTTTTACAAAGTCTACTGCATCAGGTTTTATAATGGCAAATTTGCATATACTCCATAATGTTAAAAGAGTTTATCAGCTTAACAGCAAATTAATTGCCAAAGTCAATAATTGCCTAGAAAATGAACTTTTTCCCCAAAAACATTTCAAACTTCATTGAAGGCCTGCCATTAAAAGGACCCGTAACATCGTTTCAGCGATTGCTCCCCTTAACACAGGTGTGGGTGTTGATGAGGGACAGGGGCGGAGATCAATCTGTCATGATTAAATAAGAATACCACACTGGACACTTTTAAAGAAGGCTTGGGGTTGCTCATTGTTTCTCTTCTGTTAACCTGGTTATTTAAAGAAAAACATGCAGTCAAAATTGCACTGCACAAAACTGGCCTACACGAAGAGTTTCGTAGCTAGGAAGATTTCACCTCAGCAACAATCTTTGGCATCATAAAGGAATTCAAGGAGAGAGGGTTTCCTTGGTTTCCAAAAAAGGTCCAGGCGCCAAAAAAGACCAGCAAGCGCCCAGGAACCGTCTCTTAAATGTGTTTTAGTTCTTTATCGGGGCTACCCGCACTGCAGAGTTGCTCAAAGGAAAGGCGCAGGCAGGTGTGAGTGCATTGCCGCACTGTGAGGCGGACACTCTGGGGCAAAGGGTGGTGTCAAGGAAGAGAAAAAAAGCCATTCTCTCCAGAAAAAAATCAGGGGGCAGATGATATTCTGCCAAAGGTACAGTGAGGGGACTTGAGGCTGGGGGGTTTAAAATCTTTTCGCTGATGAACCCTTTCCGAAAAGTTTGTTTAAAATCTGGAAAACGATTGTTCGGAGAAAACAAATGAGGATACAAAGTCTTGTCTCTGCCAAAAGTAAAGCTCAGAAAAAAATTCATGTGTGGGGTTGTTCTCAGCCCCAAAGGGAATCGGCTCTCTAACAGTTTGCCTAAAAAAAATCCATGAATAAAGAATGGTACCCCGAAGTCCCCCAAGAGCAATTCTCCAACCGTCCAAGAAAGGGTTTTGGGGTTTAACAATGCCTTTTCCAGCATGAGGGCAAATTGCCCTAAAGCAAAGGGGATAATAATGGCCAGGGAAAAAAAACTAGATTTTTGGTCCATGGCCTGGAAACTCCCCCGTCTTAAACCCATTGAGAACTTGTGGTCAAAACATCAGAGAGGTGGACAAACAAAAAAACCCAAAAATTGTGACAAAATGCAAGCTTGATTTTGCAAGAATGGATGTATCAGTCAGGATTTGGTCCAGAAGTTTATTGGAGCATGCCGGGGGAATTGCAGAAGTCCTGAAAAAAAAAGGGTCAAAAACTGCAAATATTGACTTGCTGCTTAAATCATTTTTAACTGTCAAAAAAAAGCTTTTTTTTAATCATTAAAATGTTGCACTTGTATTTTGTATGTGATAAAAACATTGAAAAACACATAAAAAAAAGAGGGCAAAAAGTTATGTGAAAATATAAAATTTGTTCATTTCAAAAACTTTTGGCCATGACGTTTTTAACCCGTCTAAAAAATTACATTATGACATTGAATTGGCCCTAATTCCTTTTTCAAACTTTTGTCTTCAACATTTTGGGGAAGCTTTTAGGCTTGTGTACAAAAGTACAAGTGGACTTTGATTTCATCAGTAAAGGGAATTCTCATTTCATTGGTTCTCAATATTTCTCAATTTTTTCAGAAAATGTGTAGGACATTAAATATATAACATTGAAATCTCACAATTCCAAGTAAGCTTCTACCAAATTTTACACAGATTACCGAAATGTCAAAGCAATTTGCTTTTTTGCAAGTACAGTTATTAATGCAGCTTTCAAAGTGGCATGTAGCTTCCGCGTTGCAAATACCGTATTTATCAACCAAAAAGTTCAAATCGAGAGATAGTTTTTGTGTAATTTTTTTCAAGTTTTTTTTCCCCTTCTTTTTTTGCGGTTAGGTTTATGGGGTTGTCCTATTTAGAGAAAAACTCCTTAAAATGAAGATAACAGGGAAACCAGAGGATTACACTAGGTGTGTTTCACTTACTTTTGAAGGGGTCTCTGAAGATGACCCAAGCTGACCAGTATAGGGAAATAAGGCAAAGCTATCTCAACTGATAGATTTGCTTCTTTTTACAGAATCTGAGTATTATAATTTGTGTAACTGATCCTAAATAAAGGGGTTTGATGTCTTCATCCTCGGCAAAGAGTGATAGGGAAAATCGCACACTCTGCCTCGTCTATTTCCATCATTAATTTCAAGTGTAAGCAACATTGCACCCTGCTAATTTTAAGGGTGAAGGATTCTCAGTCCCTGTTATTGCTTTGTGTGCAATCACTATTCCAAAATCTGGACACACTGAGAACATCCTAAAATGAACAGTAATGCACCCAAAAATGCCAACTTTGCAATGGGGTTTAAATGAACCTCACCCTCTTTGAGTTGCAATTTATGAGATTGTTGCACCAAAATCTGTTGGCAAATATGTTGTCCCTTTGACATTAAAAGGTATATTTCCATCAGGAGTTTTCAACACATAGCTTGACTCTGTGCCACGGCATGGAACAGAGAGCTGGCTGTGCATTCGTGGCTCTCTCCATTTACCTCTATGGGAGTTCCAAGTACAGCTTAACATATTTGTTCAAGTAGAAGAAAAGTGGGTGCTGCATATCCATTGAATTATGGATGCTTTTAAAGAAGGATTAGTTGTCCAAATCACAACATGTCCAATCATGCCAGAGCAATGCCGTTATAATGAAGTACAGGCAATGCTCTCCTTAACACTGCCCAGCAATACCTTTACCTACTCACTCCAGGTTTTCACTTGATACAGGTTCTCACCGAAACTTTGTGAACCTGTCTACTTTCTAATGATATGTTCAATTTTGACTATAGGGAATGAATTCGCTATTGTTCACACTTTTATGTCGATAAAATGTCTTCACTATCATAACATGAATGAGTGTCATGGACCTTCTTCTAGTACATTTGTTCAGTGTGCTTGGAACTCCCATAGAGGTAACAAAGAGAACTATTCATAGCCTGCATTCAGTTTCCTGCTACCAATACAGACTCAGACTGGCCAGTAAAAACTCCTGATCAAAATATTCTTTAATACATAGAAGAGGGACTGAGGAGTAAGACCGAAAACTGGCTGAGGATAAAATAATTTTATAGGCCACAGAATATTTGTTTCAGCAATGGTTTCTATAAGCCATCTAATTTTACTCCACTGCTGATGTTTTCGGAGTTAGCAATATTTAGTCATATCCTTCCACAAATAACCATCTGTAGTTGCAATGTGCACATATATTTTAATGAACATATCATGCATATAAAATTGCCTTGTGTTCGCTTACTGTTAGTTGGCACAAACCCAAATGTATGTTGACACATTAAAAGCCTGTGGGAAAATAATAAAACATAAAAAACCTGAACTTGTCTGTACCTATATTAGCACAAATCGGGTATAGTTCAAAAATTTACTTCTGTTTTATTCAAAAAGAATTTTCTTCCGTGTATAAACTTTAACACTTCCAATAGCAGAAATCACATAATAGGCAGTGGTATACTTAAGTCTCCTGCCATGGCGTCTGTTCGGACGTTTAAACCAGTGTGTGTGTGCTTCCGAATGCTAGGTATGGTGGAGACATCAGACACCAGGAGGAACGTAACGCACACTTGTATGTGTGTTACAGGTGTGCATTGCATTCTGCCCTGTGTCTGATGTGTTTGCATTACAGGTGTGTGGTATATTTCACCCAATGTTTAATGTCTCTAGTATACCCAGCATTGGGAAACGCAAACAGACTGGTTTGAACGGCTGGACAGATACCGCGGCAAGAGACTTAAAGGGGTTTTAGCATTACACGCTTTTGCAGACTTGAGCTGTTTCTGTCTGTTACAGCTTCAAATCCAGAGGCAGGTCTCTCCTCTCAGTGGGTACGTCTCTCCTCCCAGGAGGCGAATCTTCCCTCACTGAATAGTTGTGACATCATCATTCTGTGTTAGCAGGGGAAGTGAGAGGATGCCACATCTCTGCAGACCTCCTGCAATGGTTATCATTCCTGTGGAGCTGTCAGCTCCCTTCGAGGCTGGAAAAGCTCCTTGTAACTAGACCACCTGCATTAGTGTAAGTTATACATACAGCCTGAACTGATAAAACAAATGTGAGAAATGCACTCTGTTCCTCCTCTACCTTCCGCTTGATAAAAGAGTGTATATGAGGGGAGAGTGAATCTAGCAGCTAGAGACTCAGTAATTGCCCAGATCCTTTACATAGAACTGTCACTGGAAGATTTGCATAGATAGGAGCTGAGACAGCCTTTATTGTACAGACACAGCCATCACAGGCAGCTCTTTTCACTTTCGTTTTCCACGGCTCAGAGGGGAGTAAGCACAGAGTGCAGGCAGCCAATCACAGTGCAGGGGGCATGTCCCATCCAGGGGGCATGTCCCAACAGGCTGAATGAAATATCAGTCAGCCAATCGCAGAAAAGGGGGTGTGCCTGACCATTTGCTGCAGAAATAGCTCTAGACGCACAGATTAGCTCATATCTGCTATACTAAGTGATTTAGGTAGTATAAACCAATTGCAAAAGAGCTTATTTTTACTTTCCCCATCATTAGAGATATGATCTTTGTAGCGAGAAAACCCCTTTACATATATCACTGCCTATTTACTATGTGATTTCTGAACTTTTGGAAGTGTTAAAGTTTATACACAAAAGAAAAATCATTTTGAATAAAATGAAGTAATTTTTTTTGTACCGTACCCGATTTGTGCTAGTAAGTGAATACTGAGAGGCAGGGGAAACCTCTCTATGGGACAGTGTGGTTACTCTAATGTATAGGTATTTACGGTGATTATCGTTTGACTTGCCTGTACAGTAACCACCATTCCAGCCCTCTGAATATCCAATCTTCCCCACTGGTCTCCAGGTAATTACACCACAGGATCTCAGAAATTCATTACAGTATTGTCAACACACTGTGTCCCCAGCTAATAAAACTTTCTATAAACATAATCGTAAAGTAATTACTTTATCTCTAACAGCATGGCCAAGGTATTGGACAATGGATGTTACACATATGTCTATGTCAATCTTTGGTCTTCTTATTAATTTAATTAATTTATGTAGTGCCATTATATTCCACTGCACAGAGATTGCCATTATTCACAGTAGTCTCTGCCCCTCCCTATAGGGACTCTCAATCTAAATTCCAGGTTAATGTATCTGTATGTTTTTGGAGTGGAGGAAACCCAAATAAACACGGGGAGAACATACAAGCTCCTTGCAGATGTTGCCCTTGGTGGGATATGAAACCAGGACCCCAGCAAGGCAACAGTACTAACCACTGAGCCACCAACTTATTGATATGCCTATGACTCGGTTACTTCTTTTAGTTGTATAGTATGTTATATTTTTGTTCTCACAAGGTCTATTTCCCATTTCCTTCATTACTTTATTTTGTAAATGTATTGGTAAGTAGCTTTATTTTAGGTATTTTTGCTTAGAGCTGACTGCCAAAAGTCATTAGCTTTTATTTAATGAACTGAGTTGATGAAATCCATGGCTCACAATAACTGATGAGTTTTTACAGAGACCAAAGGGGGTGCTCTACAATGAACTATAAGGGTGTGTTCACACGGTGTATGGTACGCGCCGCAATACGCCGGGAGTTTTGGAGCAACCCGATGATCAGCGCGTCTATCCAAAGTATGGGGGGGGGGGACATTCATTGTCAGCGGCGCATATTCGCCGCTAACACTTGACATGTCACGTTTCTCCCTGGCATAAAAATAACTTTTGTAAATTTTGTTGGCAATGCATATCCCAAAAGAAATAACAGCAATACGCGGCAAAATACGTAGCGAAATGCGTGCCAAAATAAGTTGTGTGAACATACCCTAAGATAGTAAAGGCTCATACATGTGTTCTTGCATTTGGATTTTTTTACTGTTTATATTCACCCTTGCTACAAGGTAGTCCCCAGAGTTGATTGCTAAACTCTTATCAATCGAATTAAGGCCTTAACAACCGGTTTAACCACTGTTAGCGACTTCACAACGCATTCTTGTCCTAGCTATAGCCTATGACTGAGACTTAAAGATAACAGCTCTTTAGGTGAGATAGCTACATGTTGGGTATGTCGGTGGCCGCTCTACAGCACAGGCATGGTCAGGGGAGTTTCTCCTACTACATATAGGTGTACACTTCTGCACAGAGTCTAGTCATACAGAACACAAAGCAGATATCCATGCATTCACTTTTTGAACATGCTGATGCCTCTAGGGCTCAATGGCTAATGGAAATGTGGGGTGAAATGTCAGAAGATCACATCTGGGGCGCAGTGGCCCTCCGACCACACCGACTCCTGATCATACTCACACCTCGCCACTGAGGCCTGATGGATGTGACATAATAAGGGTGGAAACTGAGAACTGTGGGCGGAAGGGCTCCTGGCAGGATGGGATGTGAGGTATCGCAAGCGTCGTCGTCTGTTGCCATGGAGACAACAAGGATGTTTGACAGCACATTCGGCTAGTGTGTTAGCCTGCATAACCTGCAGGAAAGAGTGTAATTTAGTGGTCTGCGCCACCAGGGGCGTTGCTAAGGTCCTAAAACATCTGGGGCCCGGGTCCTCTGTGTTATGTTTTGTTCAGTAGGGCTGAGTTCACACATCATTTTTCACAGCATATTGTGAAATGCGGCATGAAAAAAGTTTGCTCCTGTCACTAATTTTACACGTATTCCATGTACAATAGATTCTATCCGTTACCTCAGCAGTCACTATATAATGAATATCAGCGCTAACAGATTTGCCTTTTCAAAACAACTCATTTATGTATAATAGTGTAATACCTCTAGATAATGCAGTCACCTAAGCACACCACACGTATTACCGTCCTACTGTTACTAAAAATATCCCACAATACTAAGACCATCAACTCCATTTCTACCACTAACAAGGTCTACATAATACTGCCAGACCATGACCACATGCGAGCGGGACATAGTGACTACTAGTTGTACAAGTAACGTCTTTTTTTTGGTGGTCTTCCCGTTGGTTTTTTACCTTTCGAACCAGACCGCCATGATGACGTCTCACAGCCATGACTCGTCTCTGCAGAATTTACCACACACACATCTTAGAATCCTCACTTTTCCAGCAGCTCCTTACCTGTTCTCTATTTCTGTGCAAACTCCTCATGGGGTGATAGGTGGGGATTTATGGGATGAAAGGGGGGGGGCTGTATTTTGCAGGAGGGAGGGAAATGAGCCACAGCTAACAGGTACAATGGTCTTGGGGGGGAGGGGGGAAAGAGGACCAAAACCCTGGAGTTTGTACTGCGGCTGTAGCCCATATCCTCCATGATAATATTGTGTGGCCTGAACTCCATCCCCTGCACTCCCAGAAGAGCAGACACAACCATGACCTTTTAGGGGGTGCAGGACCATTTTTGTAGTGTTTATATTAAATGGGTATATAGGCCCCCTTGGGCAGTAGGTAATTATATATGCTGCCTCAATAGGTAGGTATATATGTCCTCTCAGCAGGTAGGTATCCAGGTAAATAGGCCCCCCTCTTAGGTAGGTATGTATATAAATCCCCTCCTTAGGTAGGTATATTAGTGCCCTCCAAAGTTAGGTAGGTATATAAGTCCCTTCCATAGTTAGGTAGGCATATAAGTCCCCTTTATAGTTAGGTATACAAGTCAGTCCCCTCCATAGTTAAGTAGATATATAGGTCCCATCCATCGTTAGGTTGGAATATAAGTCCCCTCCATAGTTAGGTAAATAGTTTGCCTCCATCGTTAGGAAGGTAAAAAATGCACTCCATAGTTAAGTAGGTATACAGGTCTCCCCAATATTTAGGCAGGTATATAAGTGTCCTCCATAGTTAGGTATATAGGTCTCCTCCATAGGTAAATAGGCATATAGGTCCCCTGCATAGTTAGACAGGTACATAGGTCCCCTTATAGTTAGGCAGGTAATACTGTAGGTCTCCTCACAGTTAGGCAAATAAATAGGTCCCCTTCATAGTTAGGCAAATATATAGGTCCACTCATAGTTATACAGGTACATAGGTGCCCTCCATAGGTAGGCAGGTACATAGGTCCCCTCCCCATTTATGGAAGGTACATAGGTTCCCTGTATAGGTAAGCAGGTATATAACTACATTCAATGTTAGGTAGGTATACAAGTCCCTTCATAGCTAAGCAGGTACGTAGGTCCCCTCTATAGTCAGATAGACACCCCTTCATAGGTAGGTAAATTTATACATTGGCAATTAAAAAAAATATAAAAATAATACTTACCTTTCTCTTTCCCCTGCCAAGCACCTCGCTCTTCTGCCGTCACTCTGCCTGGGCTGTGCAGCCTAGGAGCTGCCGGAGGAGCATCCCCGCCTTGGCGACATGATAACCTCAAACCACCAGTAGGGGGATGCTCCTGCGGCAGTTCCTAGGCCACACGCTGCTGCCCAGTTTTCTTGAAGTTGCTAATGCCGATATCTTAGCAACCGGTAGTGACTTTTGGACCTTTAGGATCATCGAAGACGATGGCAGCAGCGCCAGGGACTACTACAAGGTCAGTGTAAATTCTATAAAAATCTATCTATATTTCTATCTGTCTTGGAGGCATAGACCTTTGTCTACAAAGGGGCCAACCAACAAACATGAATTTGCTCCCAATGCACACGATAATGGAGTTCTTACATACTTCTTGTTGTTCGAGGAACTTCTACAACACTTAAGGTTTCTCTAGATTACACATGGCAAAACAAAAATAATTATCCTTTTTATTTTTTGTGTTTTGTCAAAATAGTTAACACCAGTATGTGAGAGAAAGACACGTACATGGGAAACACTAACATGAAAACTATTTCCATAGTAAATTTTAATTTGATAAAGAAGTTTCTCATAAATGTACACAGTTATAGGGACCATAAGTTCCACAAGCATGATATTAAATGTAATTGGATCCTCGTTGTCAGTCCCATGGAGACTTGGAATATAAGATTTTGTGACTTCTACTGTTCTCCTGTTTTCTTTGCTAGTAAAATAACAAGGAATAATTGGAAGAAATTCACTACTGAGCAGAAAATAGGTCATCACTTGCATGTCAGCACTTCACAGAACAAGGTGCGAACAGGACAAGTGGAAATACATTGGGTTTATTATCTTTGGTTCCATTTACAAAGTATGTGCAGAATAGATGAAGTAACAAATTGGCAACATATCCATATATGTCAGTTCATTGTTATCCAGACAACCCGTTGTCAACCAATATTAAATACTTTCTTTCTTTTCTCCCTTCCTATCTGGTAAAGGCATAAACATGCTAAGAAAACAGGGAAAAAACTAATAGTTGAGCTAATTCACAAAATTTCATAGACTTGGCAAATCCTTTATTGTTTTTTAACTAATCTGGAGTTTTTCTTTAATAATATTTCTCAATTCATATACATACCACTGCACTGTCTGACAGGTGAGATAACAGCTTAGTTCTAATGGCGTAAACTTTGCTTAGCTTCAATAATGAACAGCTTTCAATACAAGCAGAATTTTGATTAACTTTCTATCTGAACAGGGGCTAAAACATCATGCAAATGCATAAAGCAGCACAAGATGAGTAAATTACAATTCTCATTCCATGTGCCAGGCATGGTGCTGCCAAACAGTGCTGTATTTTATGTCAGAAGCCATGTTTCCAGTGGATAATACTTCTGTAACAAGACATTGTAGCACTGCCAATGTCATAAGAAAATAACCTCTGTATTCTTCCATATGAAATCTAAGCATTAACCCATAGAGTTGGTCTATGTTTATTATCACGGTACAGTAAACACCTTCATATTAAATTACATGTAACTGGTTCCTATGTTGTTCATATGTAAAGTAGTCTGCTTAAAGGCTTTGTTAAACAGTGGACAGTTGTCCATACGATAGATGATAAATGTCTGGCCAATGGAGCCCCACTGATCAAAAGAACAGGAGAGCAAGACTCCTCATTAAGGGTCACATGTATGAAACGGTTTTGGTCTAAAACTCACTTTTCTCCCCATAGAAACCTATGGGGAGAAAAGTGCGTTTTAGACAAAAACTGTTTCATACATGTAGCCCTAAGTCTTAAACCTCTAAAACAGGGCAGTGATTTCTTATTGTTACCCCAATAATTTCAGAATGTGTATGACATTGAACCCCAGCAATTGATCAGTTGATGCTGTGGAGATGCCAGGTTGACAGACATGCCATTACAATACACCCCCACATCCCACACACATTTTTATACACTTTTTATTAAGTATTATAACCTAAACATGAAATGTGGATCCAGTTTGTTCTCTTTTCCCCTAAATTCATAAGCTCCCATTTTCGCTAATTATGCTGTACCGTACTTGCTGTAATTCTACTGCTTGAGCTATTTAGATATACTTCTATCTTTTAATTACTGCTCTTTTAGCAATTTTCAGTTAATTATAGAAAAAGATTGAGAATGAAATAAAATAAAAAGTGTTAGTGTGTTCTGACAGCCTAGCTTGCATAAAGATCAGATGTATTAAAGTGATAAGGAATTAGTATGGAACGGCCAGCTAATTGTATCTTAAAGGAGTTGAACACATTTTAGAAACACATGGTTGCTTCACTCACAAAACAGCACCAATCCTGTATGTAGTTTGTGTGTTATTGCTGCTAAACCTCATTCACTTCCGTGGAACTAAACTGCAATACAAGGTGCAATCTATTGATAGATGTGGTACTTTTTCTGGAAGGAAGCAGACAAGCTTTATAAATCCTGCATAATGCTCAATCTTTTTCCCTAAGAGTAATGTAATGTTCACACGGCTTATTTGGGCACGTATTTCAGCCCTTTATTCCGCCCGGTACTGCGTGAATTAGGGGCTGAAATACAGCCCAGGCATTACGGTAATCCATAGTTCTCATAGAAAACTATGGATTACGTCTCCTCTCCCCGCTCGGCGAATCCGCCGCGGGGGGAGAGAAGTGACATGTTATTTACTAGCGGCGTATACGTGCCTCTAGTAATGAGAGTCTATGGGTCAGTGAGGTGCCGGGCCCCCCCCCCCGCCCCGCCCCCGTCCACAGGCGTTATTGGGGCCGTAATTACCCCCCATTTTAAGCCTGTAACACGGCCAAAAAAAGGGGGGCAACTAATGTACCATTGGCGTAAATGGGGGGTGGACTTCTCAGCCACACATCCAATCCTGCACCAATATTACAGGGAATCTTACAGAGTTGTGTTCCGTTTATACAATGTCCATGAACTGTGTTAGTCCTATGTATCAGGGAATCTAATTTTAGCAAAAATTGTCAAAGAAAAACGACCCAGCCCTACAGTAGAATTTTTACAATTTGTGTTTTACGGGTTAAATTGCCATTCAATGTCAATTCTGGCAATGCATTAGATCTGTCACACCTTCCTGTGTGACTTCACTTCTGCCTAGCATAATATTAGAATTAGTAATCTGGATGTTATGTTAATCGGAAGTGAAGTCAAACCTGAAATGCTGCCAGACTGGAAGTGCCAAGGAATTGTAAGTTAACCCTTAAAATGCATAGAAAACCCCAACCCCAAACCTGAATTTTTCTATATGCTTAGTCAAATCATCAAACTGAACAGGGACTTATTCGAGCATTACTACTATTATGCCATTATATAATTATATAGCGAATATTTTTTAGCCTTCCGGGGATGACCCTCAAAAAATCCTCGGATGCTAAGAGGCTTACAAATATGAAATATTAAACATGAAACTATGACTTGAATCATGTAGTCATGGGATAGCATGCAACGGTAACAGACATCCTTTTTCCGGTAAATTTAAAACTTATTAAGCGGGTATATCACTCAGTTCTAAAATTTTGATCATTTCACAGACAACCCGGTTTACATATGCTCAAGGGTTCTGTTCGGGAAACCCGTTGCCCTCTTTGTTTGGGAAGATGGAAAAAAAAAAGAAGCTGCCTTTGTTTCTGTTTTTCACACAGCAGAAATTGGCAGACCCCTCGTAGCATACAAGACCCGGGCCGTGGTGTCCCTTTTGAAATAGATTCTTAGGTGTCAGAGCACCTGGGTGGCATGTACAAACCTTTTTTGCCATTAGAACATATCATGGTTGAAGTATTATTACTCTGTTTATAGCTATTCACTCATGGTCATTATATAAAGTGGCCAATCACTCTAACATGAAAACCGATTTCCTAACATTGTGTAATTCCCCTTCTTGTGACCAAAACAGATCATGATCCATGTACGGATTCATGTCCCGCCCCGTTGTGTACCTGTAAGCCGCATCTTTGTACTGAGTCCAAGGGTAGCAGAAATCCTTTATAGGGAACCTGTCAAGTGGTTTATGCTGCCCTATATGACAGCAGGATGTCAAAGAGGGATATAAGCTGAGCTCTGTAATACATACAATATACACAGAAGTGTGTGACGACCCCTCACATTTAGTTAAAAATAGTATTCTATCACTTCATGAGACAAACACTGTAATATATGACACTTTGAACAAATTAAAGTTAGTCAGTGCACAGGTTGTATAACAGTTATAAATTTGGTTTTGTCATATCAAAATAACTCAATACATATCCATCAATGTCTAAAACGCACTGGGCAACAATAGTAGTACATCCCTATTTGCCATTTTCCCTCCACGGTGTCATGTGATCAGTAAGTGTTATAAAGTCGCAGGTGTCAATGCAGAGCACGTGTGTTACATTTGGTGTTACCGCTCTCACACTCCTTCATTCCTTGGTTCACTGGAAGATTCAACAGTACACCACATTTCAAAGAACTCCTCACATGGATCTGCGGATACACTTAAAGGTGTACCACTTTATGATTGCCAGATTGTTTCCACATTGCTGGCTGTGTGATATGAGTTACAGGGGTTTTTGCAAGAATGACTTCCTTACCTCTTAATCAGCTGCGATATGACTATAAACAAATGTCAATCAAGCGGCTACCCAAGAGGAAGAGAGAGGGGAAAGAGTAACACAGCCGCAGAAGCAGGGAGCGAGTCAATAGTTTCGACTGAATAATTACTATTATATACCATTGTAGTCTCTGTCACTGATAAGAAGTGAGCATTGTAAACATTTTAAGTAACTAAGGGCATGTAAATGAAGGTAGTATGCTCTCAGAGGCCATTCACTTTATTTAACATCACATATATATTAGAAAAGATGATTACATGACTCCAGAAATTTTGGAGCATCCCACCGTCAATCGATTGACAAATGTTTGCAAAACCCCTTAATCTGTGGGCACACCAAATATAAACTAGGTTTAATTAACAGCTGTACACCACTACTTCATCCCTGTTACATTGAATCAAAGTGTTCAAATCTTCCAGTGTTGTGTCCTATGAAAAGATATAGTAACAAGTCAGTGTAACAAAAATGTAAGGTTGTACTTACTATGTGAGATGAAAGAATAAGATAAAATGATACATTGATTATATGATTGGATCAGGTATGTCAGAGTAAGATAATCAGAGAAAAAAAACTAACCAGAGTCCTTAAGAGATAACAGGAGTCCCTTTAAACTCACCCCCCTCACAATGCAAAACCATTTTCCTATGTTATTAATGACAGATCTGATCAATCACAGTTATTCGTGCAGTGTCATACAGTGCTTTTAGTTTCACTTTCATAGATTTTGTCTGCTTTTTATTCTGAAATCCTGTTTCAAATCGTGTAAACCTAGGGGTGTAGTTGTAGGGGTTGCAGCCTGAGGGGGCCCAAAAGCCCTTCTGCCACATAAGGAGATACCACATTGTAAATGCGGCATTGGTAGCTAGGGGGCCCTCGTTTTCCGGTTGTTATGCACGTGGCACAGTGGACCATCAAGTTTATTGCCTCTGTTAACCTATATATCACAGAGCTCAGCTTCAGATTGTTATAACAGCATGCTTCTGCTTTCAGAATAGGTGGATCGAAAATCATCTGACAGTTTTTCCCTTTAAATACTGTGAATTCTGAGGCAGAATCTCCATGAATCATATTTTATTTCTTCCAGCCCAATCCCATGAATTAGTGATTTTATTGAGATCTGACAACTGTTAGAGCCCCAAAATCCGACACACCTTGGTACTTCTTTTTTCTTGCTCGCACAATTCCTTAAGCCATTCCTAACCAATTTTTCACTATAGCAGGGTGCATTATTCTACTTTTAGAAGTCACTGATATTAGGGAATATTATTGCCAGGATTGATATTGGTTTGCAGTAAATATTTATTGTAGGTTAGGTATGTGTCAAAATGATATGAGACAACATCTTGTTCTCAAAATGCAGCCAAGGTTTATACTTAGCTCCTCCTTGCAGCCAGGTGAACAGCAAAACTAATAGTCAGGGGGGGAAGGTAATGCAGTTAGGATAAGACACTTAGTGGTTATAGGGGATTCTATAATCAGGAAGACGGATAGAATGATTTGCCACCAGCACTGCCTCAACCCAAATGTTTAGACTGTCTCCCGTGTTGCCAGGGTTCGTATGTTGGCGCGCCGGAAGTAATGAATTACTAGAGTGCTGGCGATGACCATTTTGTCGTTGGTCCTGTTTGGAACCAAATGACATATAAATGGTAGTTATAGGTACAAGAAAAAAAAATCCTAAAGAATAATTTTAAAGACTATTCTACAAAGCTGAAGGAAGGAACCTTCCCAAGGTTTGTGTGCTCCCGGAATACTGTCACTGTGGCCATGACGCAAACGCAGTAAAACAACAGGACTCAGGATTAAAATAAATGCTGAAGTCGTGGTGTTGGGCATGAGGGTTTGGTTCTTAGAGCACTGGCTTGATTTTTTCATTGGGTTCAAACTTTTTCTACGATACATTGCACCTGAATGAAGGGGGTCTGCTGACTGTGGGGAGTGGGGAGCTAATACTGAGAAGTGGTGCAATCCTCGGTTTAGAGAGGTGAGGACAACCTAGGAAAATAGTATAAGTAAGATTTGTTAGAGAGAGACATACTATATCAGGGCAGGAGGAGAAGTGGGGCTGGTGGGGGTGAAATCCATAGACTCAGGGATAAGGAGATCCATGTGTTTAAGGACAAACTGCAATGAAGATAATAGGTCTGTAGGGATCATCCAAAGTTATTACAGGGACAAGGAACATATTGCAACTTTCTTCTATTCCTATATGTAGCCTTTCATCGCAAAACAAAACAAGTACACTGTCCCATGGGATGGTAAACTCCACGAGGGCTCTTGCTGGTCCTTTTCCCTGTTAACCAAGCTCCAGATCCATGTTGGCTCGCCCGATGAGCATGCTTCAGAAACTCTGGATCCAACTACACCCTGTCAAACTCCTACTGAGCAGTCACACCCACAGCTCACCTTACCGTGGCCCAGGCTGTTACATATTCTGACAATAATCCAGGCCTGACTGGACATGGGGGAGCCATCCCACCTCCAGCTGCTTTTGGCTACTCCAGAGTAAAAAGTCTACCTGATAAAGATGCATATCATTTTGCTAAACTACATGTAGTGAACACCGCTGACTTCAGTACTATATTGCTTTTACCACACGTAGAACAAGGCATCTCGTGAGACATATCGCCATTCCACATGGCGCCCTTGGTATTCCTACAGTGCCTACAATATTTCATGTAATCCCATGCCGTATAATGAATGTGTAAAACTGGAAGGGAATTTAAAGTGCTATAAACTAACTCCATCACCCTTTTAATATAGTAATTTATACCGTGCATGTCCTTTTGACCACAACGTGTGTCCGCCCAACCCCATGCCATGCAAAAAATTCCTCAGAAGTTTTGATGAGCTCCATCAGGGTATAATAACAATGTTCAACTCAAAAACTTTCAGGGAGGACGCAGTGAGAGTTCCACTAGTAAAACATCAAACTTTCAGAGGAACAATGTATTCTGAAGTGGGACACTATACTGCCGAACAGATAGGAAAATGCTTTATACTCAACTGGACTCAAAAACCGCAAGTTTGTGTCCATTAATGGGTTTGTACTTTACAATATATTAGTGTGCTAATACATGGCTGTAATACAATTATTATAAAGTTTCAAGATCAGTAAAAAATATATACACATGTGAAAGTTGTTATTATACCCTGTGGAGACCTACAACTTGCAGGTGAATCTTAAAGTGTCTAGTTTTACCATTCCCCGAAGTATAGCAGTAAATGGGGGAGCTTGGGGTGCTAGTTCTAGAGAACAGATTGACGTGGTTGGTGTTGCTGAGACATGAATAGACTCCTCACATAACTGGGCTGTTAACATTCTGGTTTTTACACTATTTAGGAAGAACAGGGCAAACAGGAAGGTAGGAGTACGTCTGTATGTATGAAGTGAAATGAAAGCAACTGCGCAGGCCACAGCACAGTCTTCTGTCCACAAGATATAGCAGAGACTCCAAAATCAAAAGGTATATAATCCAGCGCACCCTAAGGTGAGATAAATATTAAAAGTCTGTCTATCCATCTACAGGTTCCTTGGTCCCCTTACAGCAGATGTGAAAGAGGCAATATAAGAAAGATGGTGAAGATGTGGAAACATTGTGTGTGGAAATATAAGGGGGGTTAACAGTAAAAATATTTTTGGTGTTACTTTAGATCCCCCAACATCACTGAGACCCCCCAACATATATACAATATTCAAAAGAAACATTGCAACCAGCTCACCAATATATCAGCTGTGGGAACAGAGGATGTCCAGCATATCCCATACAGTCAGAGATATTTATTGAAAAATACTAGAAATAAAATCCAGGCTCCAAATCCTAAGACAAGACAAAGGTGCTGTACTTACACATTTCAGGCTTAAACTTGATAGCTCCTAATCATAGCATTATATTTAACCAAAAGAGCTCTAAAAGCATTCATAGTCAGGTCTATCCGTGCAGGTACACTATGCCTCCAAATAAGTAGTAAATATTAAAATAGAGGGGTGGTGGGGAGTGAAAACATTCGACTCCAAAGAATCCCCGGAAATTAACCATAATAAAGTAAAAGATGACATGCTGCTATATGGAGAAAATATTTAACATAAAATTTCTTATGAAAGAAAAAATGACCGAAAGTGGTAATAAGTAAGTGTATTAAAACAACAACAAGAGATGATAACAAAAAGTAACAGGTATCACACTGAGAAAGCAACTGTGAAATGTGCAAAGGGGCATCAGGTCCTGCCACATGTGGAGATAACTATAATGGGTAATACTAATTGCTTTACCTATTTTATGTTCCTCTCATCTATGTTTTTATAGGTAACTATGATGTTTACTACATTGTACTGATGAGTGTAAATTATAAACATCTTATACAGTTGAAACTAAAAGTTTACATACATTATATAAGACACATCTGCATGTTTTTCTCACTATCTGACATGAAATCAGAAGTAAACCGGTTTACCCGTTTAGTGTATTTGATTAACCAAAAATATTTATATTTGCCAAAAGCCAGAATAATGAGAGGAGAGAATAAAGAAACTATTGTTTTTATTATTTTCTGCAAAGTCAAAAGTTTACATACACTATGCCTTTAAACAATTTGGGTCTTTTGAAGCCTCTGATTGATTTATTGGCAATATCTGAGTTAATTAGAGACACACCTGTGGATGTATTTTAAAGCACGACCATAATAACACACTGAGCTTCTGTTAGTTTAACATTATGGCGAAAGTCGCACCTAAAGGAAAACAGCCAAGATATCAGGAAGAGAATATGAAGACTTGCACAGTCTGTGATCAATCGCTATGGTGTACAAGTTTCCAGAAACATTAATGAGCCCTCGTATTCATCGTTTATACAAACTATTATAAACGCAAGTACAAACAAGATGGGAACATGTCCAACCAACATCCTTCACATGCAGTAGAAGGGGTTCTGTGTGTCAGAAATGAATGTCTTTTTGAGGTTCTGGACATTGCATATCAATCCAAGAAACAAAAGTGGCAAAAAAACTCTTGTAAAGATGCTTGGTGGAAATTGGTAACATTGTGTCAATATCCACAGTGAAATGAAGTACTTGTGTTAACATAATTCATTGCTGAAAGGCCACTCTGCCATGGAATAAGCCATTACACCAAAAAAAAACATATAAAAGCCAGATATAATGTTTGGAAATGCACAAAAGAACAAGACTACCTTTTTGGAGACAAGTTCCTTTTGGTTTTACAAAACTAACATTTAACAGTTGGTCCATAATTGATCAAGTGTTATGTTTTGTAGGAAGAAAGGGGAAATTTGGAAGCCTAAGAAACACCATCCCAACGGTGAGAATAGGTGATTTGGCAGCATCATGTTTGTGGCTTATTTGCTGCAGAAGGGACTGTTGCACTTCAAAAAATAGATGGCATCATGGGATAGAAGATTATGTGGCAATACTGAAGCAAAATCTAAAGACATCAGCAGGAAGTTAAAGCTTGGGGGGGAAATGGGTCTTCCAAATGGATAATGACCCAAAGCATACTGCCAAACTGGTTACAAAGTGGCTTAAGGATAACCAAGTCAATGTTTTAGAGTGACCATAACAAATTCCTAACAACTATTGTGAGAAGCTTGTGGAAGGATATCCAAAATGTTTGACCCAAGTCATGTAGTTTAAGGGCAATGCTACCAAATACTAATGAAATTTTTGGGGAATATTTTGATTTGCAGAAAGTAATAAAAATGCCTTAAAAAAATTTCTCTATCATTATTCTGGAATAAATATAAATAATTTTGGTAATCCTAATTAACCTAAAATGGGTAAGGTTTATTCTGATTTCACATCAGATAGTGACAAAAACATGCATATGTAAACTTCTAGTTTCAACTGTTTATTATTTACCTCTCCCACTTGTAAGGCAATGTTCACTCGGCTTACTGCCGACGTAATTGCAGGTACGGATTTTGCCCCGTAATTATGCCAGCAGCCGTGTAGCGGGGGCGGGGGGCCGGCAGCTTGCCGGTCCCATAGACACCCATTATTCACGGCGCGTACACCGTAATAATGTGCATGTCACTTTCTCCCCCCTCGGTGGATTCGACGAGTGGGGAGAGGAGACGGAATCCACAGTTCTCTATGAGAACTGTGGATTACCGTAATGCTTGGGACTGATTTCAGCCGTATTGGAGTGCAAATACTGCACGCAGTACGGCTGAAATCAGTCCCAGAATAAGCCGTGTGAACGAGGCCTCACGATACCTGTTAGTGTGTTTTATTGTTTGCTGTTGTTGTTTTAAACATTTATTATTACATTTTTGTATTTTTCTTCATTAAAATTCTTCTAATACAATTCTGTTCAAATTTTTAGTATGGCATATAGTCCTCTTTTTCTTTATAGCATTTTATTTGTACTATTCTTCAATCTCTGATTTTATGGGATATGCTGGACATTCTCAACGCTATGTAATATAATATATATAATATATAAAATTTATTTAATAATTTTTAATATGATCAGAGTAAAGTACAATATTAAATAAAATGACATCTATATGTCCTCTTCAAAATCCTCTTCAAATACACATCTAATTAGGTTTTTTTTTTCAAAAGGATTTTGAAGAGGAAATGTACTCTCCAAAAAACTCTGTGTGAACATACACTAATACTGTAACCCAAATGTTACTGCTGAATATTGCTTGATTCTTCCCATAGTCACCGTGGGACCATTGCTTTCCAAGGTGATCCATGTCTGCCCACATGACCTAAGAAGAAAAGCATTAATTCATCAGATCAGGCTACCTTCTTCCATTGCTCCATGGTCCAGTTTTGATGCTCATGTTGTAGGTGCTTTTGGTAGTAGACAGTTGTGGTCATGGGCACTCTGACCAATCTGTGGTTACTTAGCCCTTATGTGCTGCAAGATGCAATGCACATGCGACATGTATGAACATTGGCACTGACAGGCCAGTTCTACATAGCTTTATGTCACTGTAGAATGCACCAGAATGTATGATCCTGTTCTTCTGCAGTTCATACATACAGGTGCATTGTAATGCCAATACGACAAATCTGGTTCAGACACACCACCTTTAACCTGGTCTGGCTGTTTTAACAGTTTTCACCTAGGTTTGGCATCATGTACTGTATGGGGAACATATCTGAAAATTGTCTTGGTCTAAGACTTTTCTTGTTGCCCATAGGGGAACGCTGATTGGTTGCTATGGGCAACAAGAAAAGTCTTAGATCAAGACAGTTTTCAAACATGTCCCCTATGTGTCTAATTCTACAAATGTGGTGTGACACGCTCCCAGAACACCCCAAACTGGAGCGGTAAAAAGTTATAAAATGGGAATGTGAGTTGGGGAGATCGTTCTCTGATCATCAGTGGTTGACAGCTCTTCATTGGGTTAAATTTTCAATGAAGTACCGTAGAAATAAAACTAAATCACTTTAATTCATCGATATAAAACAGCTGTCAAGCCAGACATCTCTTAACAAATATGAAAGAGGGTACTTAGGGTTACGGTGTGCTATACAACCTTCAGTCCATTTGATCCATAGATATTGAGGAACTCTTCTTCTCAGCCCAGCAGGAGTTTAACAGCGAGACGCCAGGAGACCGGGCAAAAAGGGAGTCTGTGCACGTAGCACGTAGCGACGTTTCGGGGACTCCTCCCCTTTCTCAACCATGCTCAAGCAAGCATGCTTGAGAAAGGGGAGGAGTCCCCAAAACGTCGCTACGTGCTACGTGCACAGACACTTTCTGCCCGGTCTCCTGGCGTCTCGCTGTTAAGCTCCTGCGGGGGTGAGAAGAGGAGTTCCTCAATATCTATGGATTTAAATGGACTGAATGGTTGGATTAGCACACCATAACCTAAGTACCCGTTTTCATTATTTGTTAAGAGATGTCTGGGCTTTTATGTTGTTTTATATCGATGAATTAAAGTGATTTAGTTTTATTTCTACGGTCCTTCATTGAAAATTGAACCAGATGTGCGGGTTGGAGGCCTGTACTTGGCGCCGTAAATGAGACAGAGGTACGCTGTATATGTGGCAGCCTGTTTATAGAAATAGCTCTTCATTGAGCCCATAAATCATCTGCATTGGCCAGTTTCAAATAGCAATACCATAAACTTTTAAATAGATGGTACTACACTCCTCTCCGACTATCATTGATTTATCCCTCATCTTCTGCACTTTGCTGGAGGGGATGTGACATGCAGGGATCTCTCCTGCATATTTTCTGGCGATGCTCAACCTTGCAGCAATTTTGTAGGGACACTCTATTACTTTATTCAAAGTTTGCCGAAATACAATGTCCACGGTCTCCAGAATTTGCTTTATTTTTAATTGATATAGGCAAAATACCACTAATGAATAGGACTGTGGTATGTCATATCCTTATGCGGCGAGACTGGCAATCACCAGACACTGGAAGTCTAGAGACCACCCTTTGATTCTGGAGGTCTCTGAAATAGTGTCTACAAATTGTATGTATGAAAAAATATAAGCATATCGGGCAGGAAAGGCTTCCAGATTCTTTGCATTATGGTCTCCATAGATTGATGTCAAACCTTTCTTAAAAAAGAGTTTGCTATAGAATTTTCCCTTTATTGTCCGAAGGTGCTAGACGAAGCTTTCAGATCTGACTGGGGCTCTTGGGATACTGATGTGACCTCCCCCCATTCCCTTTTATCCCCTTCCCTTCCTTCCTCGTCCTTCCTCAGTTCCTTTTGTATTTTCTCCTAGAAATTCATGTTTTTCTACTGGTTAAATTTTTTTGACAACAATATGATGCCTTTGCTTTTCTGAATGCAAGGTCTATTTTCTTTTGACTATATCTGTTTTAATGGACAAGCATTTCCAATGTTCATGTGCTTAACCTGTTACTATACCTTTACCAATTTATCTTCATCTCAATGTCTGATGCCTGTAGCTTCATTGTCATTATATGTTTGCTTCTATTGGACACCTCATTGTTGTGTGTATCAATGAATGTTGACCTGTTTTATTATTCTATGACAATCTTCAATAAAAATGTATTGACAAAAAAAGTGTTGTGCATGCACTTATCGCATGTTTGGATTGCGACTGTTCATACATCTGTAGAACAGGTCTACTACAGCTTTTTGACACTAGATAACTTGCGCAGCCCTGTTCATACATGTCGCCCTATGTGTTTCGTCATCTATCTATTATAGCCTACATTAACTTTTCAGCAATTTGTCCTACATGAGCCCTTTAGTGGATTTCCACCAGGTGGTTTAGCTTTACTTCCCATGCTGATGAGTACTGGATGCCCATAATCCTGTCCCCAGTTAACTTCTTGGATCATTTTTGGTGAATGTTATCCACTGTATAACAGGAATGCTCCTCAAGATCTGTCATTTTGGAGATGCGGTGGCCTAGTTGTTTAGCCATCAGACTTTGGCCCTTGTCAAAGTTGCTCAGATCCTTATCTGTTTTCCCTGTTTCCATTTTATCAACTTTAAGCACATATTTACTTGTTAATTAATATATCCTACTCCTTGACACATGCCATTGGAAGGAGTTGATCAATGTGATTTAATTCACCAGTTTTAATATTATGGCTGATAATTGTGTATTTGACCTACATACACCTGCTAATGAGATATTTTGAAATAGTGCAACTATCTATAGTGTTCTAGTTTATTAAAAACTACAATGCAGAGAAATCTAAAGGTTACCAATCAATTACTTTATTGAATAGCCTTGTGTAGTACACTATATATTTTGTTTCCTGCAACCGTTCGTTTGATTACGCCTCATGAAAGTCCATTGCTTATCTCTGTATTCATATATACAGCAGGTCCTGTTTTGTTCAGGCAATAGACTACAGGCGGTGCATGTTCAAAGGCTGTACCATACCCGATGCTGTGTATATGAAGCCGAGATTTCCTTCAAGTGACCTCTTTACAAGCTTTGTCATGTCTTTGATGAGAGCATTTGATGTTGTAGTGTATTGATATGTTCAGTTTTCAAATCCAAAATTGGATTAGGTTAGCTTACTTTAATGTTTGCTGATATTTAATTTATCCATCACATAGTCAGTAGGTGCAACTGTAAATAAGGGAATTGTATAAAACTGTTCCTTAAAGAGAACTTGCCAGCTATTTAATGCCATATATGAAGGCAATGTGCAGTAGTGACAGAAACTTTGATTGTAACAATTGGCCCTCATTTATCAAAAGTGTATAACACTAAGGGCCACATGTATGAAAACTATCTAGGGCCCATAGCAACCAATCAGAGTTCCACTTTCATTTTCCCAGAGCACTATATGTAATGAGAGGGGTGCTCTGATTGGTTGCTATGGGCAACAAAGTGAGCTTTAG
Source organism: Phyllomedusa bahiana (assembly GCA_025379985.1). Lineage (NCBI taxonomy): Eukaryota > Metazoa > Chordata > Amphibia > Anura > Hylidae > Phyllomedusa > Phyllomedusa bahiana. Next base: position 59,145 of record JAODAL010003331.1, read on the forward strand.
ACTTAGAAAGTTTTCATACGTGTGGCCCTAAGACTTTCTGGCCCATATTAACCAATCAGAGCTTAACTTTAATTTTTTAAACTGCTCTTAGAAAATGGATGCTGAGACCTGATTGGTTGCCATGGGTAACAAACACGGTCTTAATATTAGACAGTTTTGATAAATGAGATCCAGTATGTCTGTTCTTAATCAATATGGGGAAGTTCGGTCGAAGTCAAAATGTAATTATTGCGGTGTATAGCAAAAATTGCCATATATGCATGATTGCAGACTTCCACTGCCTCACTGCAACTGACTGACAGGATTCTCCCTCAGCATAGGATAAGAATAAGCCTACATATCAAAAGTATGTCATCATCTTCTATTACAGAACCACTAGTCCACTGCAAGGATAAAACTATGAGTCTGACTAAATAACACCATAATTAGTGTTGCAATTCAGGTCAGATTCAGGTCAATTCAGGTCAAATCCAAGTTATTCGGTTTGGGTTGGTCCAAAGCAATTTTTGGGGAAAGTCGCCAAAGTATCAGCAATTACCCTGACCCTAAGTTAAGGTGAGTGTTAGGGATGTGTAACTGGTCTGCAGGGTTCAACTTATGGTCACTATTGCCTCTGGTCCATTGGCTCTTATACTCTGATGTCTCATCGGCGCTCCTTTCAGTCTAACATCACCTTAAGAGTACTCTAATGTGAGTTGAACCAGACTGGAGGCAACCAAAGGTGACTTCAGTCGAACTCCTGTCGAACTGAACAGGGACAGATTTGAGCAAAACTAACCATAATCATAAATAACAGATACATTGATTAAATCAGCATATCTAGCACTAATACCTACTTCCTTAAGTAGCTTTAAAATTCTCTACAATAGATCATTACCTTTTAACAGTGGATACAAACAGAGGGCCCCTGCGCTATAACAACTTATTCACAGCTCTCCGAAAAATCCTTCATCAGTGTTCCAGTACAACAGTGATTTTGAGCTATGGATAAAAATGTCCATCGTTACTTACATGAAATGTAATAGACATTAGGAACGATTCTTGTGCAATATGTACAACCACAAAAGTTGCACATATCATATGTCTAGTGTTGCTCTATATACTGTTGAAAATATTTTAAATTGCTTTTTGCAGTACAATAATTCTTTTGGCCCACCAGAGAATTTTTTTTTCGAAAGGTCCACTTTCTATATTGGACATGTGTATAACCACTTTTAGCCATCGCACATGTGGGGCTCAATAGGATATCTGGTGACTGGTTCTTAAGTCCGTTCCAACAGAGGTTGTCTTATGGTAGACTTTTGGGGCCCGGATATATTATGTTAATTGTGTCAGAACGTGGGTCCAACAGAGAATCCTCTGTGGGTCAGTACGACTCCTGATTTGCTGCCTCCTACAATTTTTTTGACTGCCCTTATTTACAGTATATATGGACAACGAGGATAATAAGACTAAATTCAAAAATTGCTCTTGTCACAATGCACATGACATATTACAAAAAAAGAACATTTTCTGAATAGGAAGCCCTTTGCATATTCAGCTAGAAAATGTGCCTTAAAGGGGTTGTCTCACTGTAAGGATTGTTTTTTATATTAAAGATCTTGCAAAAACAAGTCACTTTGCAATATATGTCCATTAACAGTGTCCTACCTATTCCAAAATATCCACTTTGTATGAGCTGCATCAGCTCCTTAGGTCGCTATAGCCCCAGCCCTGTTTGATCTATCCGATAGGCCCCAGATGGTTGCTTAGTATGATGGGGTTTACTGACCCTAGTGGAACCCAGAAAAACACCCCCTGAATTAAAAATGAAACCAAGAAAACAGGACTGAAGTAAGATGAATCACTGTAGTGAGACAACTCCTTTAAACCAATTAATTAGTTAGGATACATATCAAACATTAATATTTATTAAAAATGAATTAATAATGCAAGTTGTGTTTTTTCCTTTAAAAAAACAACTTATTGTTCAGTGAAAAAAGTTAAAATTATGGAAAAATCCGTCAAAAAAATCCTTGAACATCCTCCCTCTGAGAATTTATTCCAATTACAGATCGGTTGGCCTATGTGGTTAATGAATGATTAATACCTTGCAGTGCTCCACATGTCAATGATATGTTTTACACATTATAGATTTTTTTTGTATAACATCTGAAACTCAATCAAACCTTGATTATAAAGAGGTCAGAGGAACACTTGGTTTGCAGCTATTTTTTTTGTTCTGCAATGGAGAAAGAGACAAGAAATAGTATTTATTTGTTTCCATATTTGATTCCAATTCATTCTGTTGTTTTCTGAGGTCAACTATAATTATAAGCTTTTTTTCTAAAGCACTAACTTAACATGTAATAAATGATTGGATTTAGGGCTCATGCTCATGTGAAAGGCAATGGGTCTAGAGGAGAAAACCCCTGTAATATGCCATGGGATGATGCATGTGGGAACTTTCTTTCTGGTGATTGTTGATGGAATATATGTGCAAAACTAACAAAAAAAATACTTTATTTGCCTATATAAAACATGAAATATAAACAATAGAAAAAGTTGTATATGAAGGTATAGATAGGGCACATAGGGTGCTACTTTATAGATCAGTATGACACTTCACAGTTATAAGGTTATATGCATGAGGCCTTGGAATACTTTGCAGTATGCAGTATGGCACAATTTTTAAGACTGTATGACCTTTATGCACTGCAAAATCCAATACCCCTAAAAAATAGGACCAATTGTCCACAGCACAATCTATTTGTGTGACCACAGCATTAAACGCTGTTCCATCTAAAACATTTATGGTATATGGCATATTCCATAAATATCTGATAGGTGCAGATCCCACCTCTGGGACCGGTCCCTCTTGTGAGAATGGACAGCCGAAAGTCTCTGCTGAGACTCTGCTGCTCAGGCTTGCGCACTTCTCTCCATTCTGTTCTATGGGAGATCAGAGTGTGGATGAACACATCACTTGGCTGTTCTCAAAACTCCCACAGAAAAAAATGTAGAGTAGTGTGCAAGTGCAACCTAATCTCTCTGTTCTGAATGTAGACTTTTAAGAACCCCTTCCCATGATTGAGAACTGCACATATCTGAAATTTATGGCATATTCTATCATTAAACAACAAAAACTACCAAAAAACGTGTGTAAATGATTATTAAACTAGGTTTCGGGTGTAGAAATAACTTTTTTCCTATTTTTTTTTTTTTTTTTTGAGTTCTATACTTTTCACCAAACAACAGGCAGATGCTTGCATAATTAAGGAAATATCTGAAAAGTTTGATTTGCAAAAAAATGTATTCCAATTAGAGACGGCTGGCAAATGACAAAAGTATCTGATGATTTAGTCAGTAGGAACATTAATGACCAGATAGATTTCATTACTGATTCTGTTACCAACGAACACAAACAACTGAGATGCCTTTAAAACTATAACCAGATAAATGAAGGGACAGTTTGTTATAGCACAAACTTGTTGACAGTGTTTCTGTAGCATGTCCTATATTTACTTTGAATCCTGAGTCATGTATGAGGCTGGAAATACTGGTCTTTTTGCTTCCAGTGATGTTGTTAAAGAAAGAAAGATGAGATACTTGTAATTGCTGTTTCTTTTCGGGGTCATATATATACAGTGCCCACATACTGCAATGTTGTCATGCAGTGCCCAAACAATACTACTGTTATTTTCCTAGGAAACTCCATCATATAGTTCCTAATTAATAAGCAATCCTGGTGTTACAGAGCCTACTCATTGACCTCTCATGCACTTTCCGTTTCTCCCTCAGGTATCCTTAGTGCTGGGTCGGTAACTAAAATAAGAAAACATAGGAAATACTGCATTTTTGCTCCTAAAAGTCCCAAAGCTAAATGCGTACCATATAGTGAATAGAGTAAATGTGTCCCTTTTGACTTCCCTTTAAAAGGAACCTGTCAGGTGGTTTATGATGCCCTATCAAAAGGCAGGTATAAGATAAGTGAGTAGATTCTGAGGCTCTGGTGGTATATAGATTTGTCTGTATATGTCTAAGTAAATGGCAGAGAAAATCTCAAAAGTGACACTGAAAATACTGCGTAGCCCTCCCACATATAGTGAATGACAGCTTCAACTGCATCAACATGTGTACAGAGCAAACTGCCAATCACTACATGTGGTTGGGTAAGCAGGACTCCTTCCATTTAGTCTGCATTTTACTAAGAAATCCTGCTTCAAATCCTATAAACCCACTATTTCACAATTAGAAGATGGGCGAATCGATCTAACGAAGTGGAATTCGTTTAAATTTCAGGAAAACTTTGGTTCGGAACGAAGTCGAACTTTGGGGTTCCATCGGGTGAACGAAGTGTGCTTTGATTGATTAAAAAGGCTGCGAGCACATGGCGCTAAAGGGGCAAAGCACTCCCTTGGGAGGATGAAAGCATAGCCTCATGACATGGCAGAGGTGAAGCCAATCAGAGACCGTCGGATTACTGTGACGTCCACCGCACTATAAAAAGTCCGTGCGCGACGCCGGTAGCTCACACACCTCATCACAGTGCCATCAGGAAGGTGCTGCCGCCGTGATAGCTCTTACTGAAGAATTGAATTTTTATATAGCATTTCTGTGGGGTGCTCAGCTTGTCCTCAAGACTGTTCTCTTAATTTACTATTTCAATTTTTTATGGGGTATTGGATCTGAAATCCAGTGTGCTGTACTACTGCAGCTGCATATACATACAATATCCAAGTGGAATCTAAGCCATTTCCTGTTGATATTCATTTTAAAGAAACAGCGTTTTTTACAATACAAAAAACCACTTCATTTTGGCTGCTCAATTATTTTGTGCAATTTTACTTCCAGGGGGTTAAATTTTAAAAGCGTTGTTTTGCTGGTGTGCGGGACCCCAAAAAACCCGGGCCCTTTTTTAAAACGCCAAAATATAAAAATTTTTTCCGTAGAATTCACAAGAAAAGGGTTTAAAATTACAACTGTACCCTCTTTTGTGTGGCGTAGAAAACCGAAATTGTAACACACAACAAAGCAACAAATTTTTGGGGGGGGTTCAATTCTTTGGTGAAATTTAAAATCCGGGGGTTTTAATTAAGCTTTGTTTTGCTGGTGTGTGACAAAAAAAAACCCGTTTTTTTTAAAACGCCAAAATTTTAAAAAATTTTTTCCTGTAGCCAAATTCACAAAAAAGGGTTAATTACAACTGGGCCCTTCTTGTTGTTTTGGCTTTAAAAACTCCCGCAATTGAAACCCCGCTAAAAAGCTCCTGGTTTTGTGGGGCCCCAAATTTTTTTGGCCCGAAAAATTTTACATCCGGGGAAAAAAATTTAAGCGTTGTTTTTGCGGGGGTTTTGGGGGACAAAAAAAAAACCGTCTTTTTCAACGCCAAAAAAATATACTTTTTTCCCGTACCCTAATTCACAAGAAAAGGGTTAAAATTACAACTGTATCTCTTGTTTTGGTGGCTAGAAAACATCCCAATTGTAACACGTTTACAAAGACTATTTTTGTGGGGCTAAATTTTCTTGGGCGCAATTTACATCCGGGGGTTTTAAATTTAAGCTTTTTTTTTTGCGGGTGTGGCTGACAAAAAAAAACCTTTTCTTTTTAAACCCCAAAAATATATAAATTTTTTTCCTGTACCCCAAATTCAAAAACAAATTTTAAATTTTAAAACCCTGTATCCTTGTTGTGGGGCGTAAAAAAAAACCGAAAATTTTAACATGTTTCAAAGTTTAACTATTTGTGGGGCCTAAATTTCCCTTTGGGCGAAAATTTACACCAGGGGTTTTTAAAGCTTGTTTTGGGGTTTTTGCTACAAAAAAAACCCGGGTCTTTTTAAAACCCCAAAATATATAAATTTTTCCTGTAGCCTAAATTCATGTCCCCAAAGGTTTAAAATTAAGCCTGTTTTTTGTTTTGCTTTTAAAAAAACACACAGTGTTTTTAAAGACACATAAAAGAAAATTTTTTCCTGGCCATTTGTGGAGCGCAATTTTACCCAAAGGGGGTTCCCCAAAAAGCTTGTTACGGGGGTTAAATTTGGAGTAAAAAAAAAGGGGTATTTTATCATTTTAACAATATCATCATCAAACAGGTCCTGTCCCATTTTTCAAAACAAAACGTATGTCAGCCCGAGAAAGCCCGCGGCTCTGCCCCTTTTGCAGGTGGCAGTGGCACAAACATTCCGGGAACAGGCCCAGGTTGCAGCCCCGCAAGGGGAAAGTCGCAGCGGGGGTCACTCGGTGACCAAAAAAAGCCGCTGTCACCCTAGCGACCTTGTGTTGGGTTTCCAAACCCCAAAAGGGGTTTCTTGATTGGTTGAATATGTTCCTCTTCCTCCCAAGGGGAATCTGACAACCCCAAAAAAGGGATTTGGGGGGGAACCTCAGACCCCAACCCTTGATGGAAACCCCCGGGGGGAAGCGGGTCAGCGGCCCTCACCTGTCCTCGGGCCCGCCTTGCCCCAAACCGGGTTTCCCCTCACCCAAAGAGACCCTTCTATGTGGCCCGGGCTCAGGGGCCCACTTTTATAGCGAGGATAAAAAATTTGAGGAGGGCAGTCAGCAGTTTACTTGGCGGGCAAAAGAAATGGGGCCAATATCCCCTGCGTCTTGCAGTAGGCGGCAAAGTAAAAAGATGTGGAGAGTGGAGGGGAGGTCATGTTGGAAAAGTTTCACCTTGGCATACCAAGCCCGGGTTTAATGAGGCACCCATGACGATGAAACACAAAAAGAGGGATGATGTGGGGCCGACCGCATTTGGGGAGCCGGGTTTGAGGAAAGGGGCTTCATAAATCGTCAGGAGAAGAGGGGCGTAAAGCTTGCGAAATTCGGGCAGCGGCGCAGCCGGGAAAGGGGTGGGGTGGCCAAATTCTGCGGATACAGCAGTGTAAAGGGTCGGGAGCCAAGGGGGCCACGGGGGTAAAAAAACCCGCTTCACGGGCCCAAAGGGAAAGTAGGGGGCAAGTGCTCGCGAGGCAGCGGTGGCAGTAGAAAAACTCAGTGCGGGCGTTGGGGGTTTAAAATCCGAAAATCGGCGGGTTTTGTCATTTCTTTCAAAGGGACCCCGGGAAAGGGGCCGAAAGGGGAAATATGTAAAAATCTGTAAGCAAAAAGTGAATTTGGGGCCCCAGGGAGCTAACGTTGGCCCAGGGCCCCGGGCGTCAAAAATAAAAAATGCACTTACCATCCGGGGGCCTGGGAAAAAACGTGGTCAAAGTGGGTGGGTTCCAAACCTGCCGCCGCACAACAGCAGCGGGCAGCAGCGCCCAGGGCATGCTTTGCCATTGCAGCCATTAAAGGGGCCCCACCACCTCTGCAGAAGGGAGTTTTTTCCCTTTTTGACATCACTCCCGGCCCAGGATGTCCTGCTCCTCGAAACTCATGGGGGCCAGCAGTTGTTCAGCGGGGCCCAATTTTGCAAAGAGAAACAGTATGCTTCCAAAACCATCCAAAGGGTGCAGAGCGACCGTGCTCCTGCCCCAAATTGTTGAAACTGCATCCCCCCCTTTTTCCAAATGGTGGACTCTCCCAAACCGTTAGAGAATAAGGGTTTGTGCCGACCCGGATGGAGAGTTCCAACCCGTAATTTTTTTTCCAAAAAAGGGCCCCAGTCCCAAGCACTTCATAAATATTAAAACGAAGGTGGGTCAGTCCTTGGCTTATCGGTTTTTTCCAAGGTGCATGGCAGCGCGGACCTTTGGAGCTGTTAATACGGCGGGGCCCAGTACAGCCCTTTTTATGGCCCACGGGGGTGAATGTGTTTTCCCCCCCCGGGAAACACCAACAATTGGCCCAGGAAAAACGCCGCTTTCCTCCTCCACTTTGTAAAAACTGCTGCACCTGCGCCAATGTCGGGCCCCCCCTCTCCTCTCCCCCCACCCCCACCACCTCCCAAGTACCCCACGTCCAACATCCCACATGTGTAGGGCACAGGGTTTGAAACCCCAGTTTTTACATGGTTTGGGCCTGGGCGAACGAAGTACAAAAGGGGGGAAAACTGCTCCCGCGTCAGGGCAGAAAAAGAAACGATGTTTTGGCTTTCCCCGCGCCAACTGAAAAATGGGAACCAGGTACGGACAATGTTAGGAAAAACATGGTGTCCGCGCTGCACCAAGGAGGATGGCCCATGCCCCCTGAAAGGCGCCAGTTTAATTTGGGTTGTGAAAAGGTTCCTGAAGTCTTCCCCCCATTTAAAATTTTTTCGGGAAAAGGGCCCCGGAAACTGGCATGCACTTTACCCAAATTGGGAAAAAACCCCGGGGAAAAAACCCTCCTCGAATTGCATGGGCAAAAAACGGCCCCCCCAACACACTCGATATCGATTTTTTTTTTTCCACCCCGGGAAATTTTCCAGCCGGGCCCCATTTTGGCCCCTTTTTTGGTATGAACAAAAAAGGCCTTTAACGATTTTTTTTTTGACCCAAAGGCGACAGAAGTACCCCCCTTTGTAAACTTTGATGTCACCCAGTGGCGTCCATGCGTGACCCCTTTGCCGTTTTTTTTGGGGCCCCATTCGAGGGGGCCCGGGGGGTTTTTTGTCATTTAGCCGGGCCCTAGGGGGTTTTGAAAAAAGCCCATTCCACTGCCTTCATGTCCTGGAACAGTTTCTGAAAAATCTTCTGGGCAGGGGACTGGAGCCCTTTTGGCACTAATGAGTCCGGTGGGGACTAAAAAGGAGGGGGAAAGGAGGAGGACTTTGGGAAAGCAGAAAGCTTTTGGTTTTTTTTAAAAATAGGGGAAATTTTCTACCCAGGTGACAGAGAGGGGGAAACCCGGAGCAGTGGAGGAGGTTTGGAAGGGGATGAGGAAAGGGTGAGGCAGAGGGCCCCCAAGCACCGTGGCAGGGATACAGTGGAAATGGAGGCAGGGGGCCCCCCGGAGGGCACTTGTGCAGATGGCCCGCAGCATGCCTTTTTTTGGGTGGCTAGTGACAGCCGAATAGGGCAGCATCCGGCAAAGGGATGACTTTTGGGTCCCCCACCCAAATTTTACCCCCTCGCTAACCCCGGGCCAAAATTTGGGGGCCCTTTCCCGCGCTATTGAGAGGGAAAAAACCCAAAAAAAAAACTATTTGGGAAAACCCCCGAAAAACAATTGGCCGCTGCCTATGTGGGGCTCGTCCCTTTCCTTTTTGACAAAGGGGGAAACCCGGGGGGTTCCCCAGCGCTCACGTACTACTGCCGCGGCTGGGTGGTGGAAGGTGGGGGGGTAGGGGCAAAACCAAATTCCCTCAGTAGTAACCTAAGTCTGGAGGGCATGATGAGCACTTTATTCACCCGCCTAGTGAGGGGGGGCATTCGCCAGCAGCAGGGAGCAGGCCCGGAAAACCTGGGGCAGTCCCTGAACCAACAGGTTTTTGGCCTATTGGACAAACCCCTTGCCCCCTCAGTTTGAAGAAACCGCGGGGACCTGGGCAGCCAAATGGATTTGTGGGCAATTTTTACCCTTTGCCGAGGGTTGCCCGTTGGGGAAAAAACCCGTCCTCCGGCCAGTTTTGTGGGATCAGAGCGGTGGTTTCGTGCGGGGGGTGGCCCTCGTTAACCCCCAAAGGGGAACCCGCTTCCCCGGGGGAAAGTGGAAAAGATGACCCTTTGTCAAGTTTAAAACCGGGGTGGGTCGGCCCGGATTTCCACACACCAATGCCCTTTGGCGTCAGTCGGGTTCAAACTAACCCCCTCCCGCCACTATTTTAAAGCCGCCCCCCCCCCTGTTCCACAACTCTGGGGTTGTTTCTCTATCCCGCCTACCACCACTTTAACCCGGGGGCCCGGTCTTTTAAACACCTAACATCTGTCATTGTGCCCCCCAAAGACCCTTTAAGGGTTTCGTGCTTTGCTGTGACATCCACACGGGGTCATTTTTGCCCCTGTCTGCCCCCATGCTGCTGCCGTGGGAGCTGCCAAAGGGCCCCCCACACTGTGTCATTGTGCCCCCTGCCTGACCTCAAACGTGCCCCCCGTGAACCCCCCGCTTCAGGTTTATTGTGCCCCCTCGTGGCTTCCTTTCCCGTTTTGGGCCCCCTCCCCGAATGTCATTGTGCCCCTCTCTGACCTCATGCTGTTGGGTGGACTCCTGCCGTTTCCCTCCCCACTGTGTTTATTGAGCCCCTGCCCGAATTCATGCTGCTGCCGCGGGCCCGGGCCTCCCCTCTCAGCATTGTGCCATTCTGTGGCTTCCCCCTGTTTTTTCCCCCCCCTCCAAAATGTCATTGTTTCCAAATGCCTGAACTCATGCTGCTGGGTGTCGTGACCCCCCACACTGTGATTGTGCCCCTCTGTGGCCTAATTAAATGTTTTTCCGCCTCCCAAAAGTTTATTGTTCCACTGCCCCGATTTTTATACTGCTGCTGCCGTGACCTCCACACTGTGTGGGTTGTGCCCCCCTGTGGGCCCAAAAATTTTTTTGGGCCCCCTCCAGAAAAATCATTGTTTCCCCCCTGCCCTTTATTCCAAAACTGCTGCCGCCGGGACTCCCCACCTGTGTGATTGTGCCAAATTTTGTGGCTTTCCCCCGTTTTCCCCTCCAAAATGTCATTTGCCATGCCTGTCTCATGCCGCTGCTGTCGTGACCCCACACTGGGACATTTTGCCATCTGTGGGCCCAATTTCCCTTTTTTGGGGGAACCAGAATGTCATTGTTCCAAGCCTGAACTCATGCTGCGCTTTTCGTGACCCCCCCCACTGTAACAAAGTGTCACTCTGTGGGGCTAATACTGTTTTGGGCCCCCTCCAGAATGTCCCTTTTGCAACTGGCCTGACCCCATGCTGCGCCCCGGGGGTACCTCCGTCCATTCATTGTTTCCCACTTTGTAGCTTCCCCCGTTTTTCCACCCCCAGAAAGCATTGTTTCCACTGCCTGACCCCCTATTTCCCCCGCCGTGACCTGTATCAGTCATTGTGCCCCCTTGTGGCTACCTCCTGTTTTGCCAACCCCCCAGAAAAGTCATTGTGCCACTCTTTACCCAAGCCCCTGCCAGGGGATCCTTCCGGGGCCCTTTCCCACGGGGTCATTGTGCCATGCCCGCCCCCCATGCGCTGCCGCCCCTGACCTCCACACTGTTTTGATTGTGCCACTCTGTGGCCCAATACTGTTTTTTTCCCCCTCCCGAATTTCATTGTGCCACTGCCCTGATCTCATAAATGCTGCCGCCGTGAAAACCCCCCTTTTGTGATTGTGCCACTTGTGGCCTAATTTGTTATCCCCCCTCCAGTTGTCATTGTGCCCCTCCTGATTTTCATTTCTTGCTGCCGCTGTGCCCCCACCGTGTGATTGTTTTCCCTCTGTGGCCTTTAAACTGTTTGGGCCCCCTCCCGAAAGTCATTGTGCCATGCCCGATTCATACTGCTGCCGCCGTGACCTCCACACTTTTTGATTGGCCACTCTTTTGCCTTTAATACTGTTTTTTCCCCCCCAGAAAGTCATTGTGCCCCTTCCGATCTCAGGGTGCTGGCTGTCGTGACCTCCCCTCTCAGTCCATGTGGCCCCTCCTGTGGGGTTCCTCGTGTTTTTCCACCTCCAAAAACAAATTTTGCCCCGCCTGACCTCATGCTGCTTTGGGTGCCCCCGCACCCCCCCAAACTCAAACACTAATGTTGCCACCTTAAACTCCCCAGCTTGTTTTTTTTTCCAGCTTTTGCTGGCATGAAATTTATCAGGCTACATTCCCCGCTTGAGTTTTTTTTGGGCGGTTTTTTCCCTCTTAAAAGGCCCAGGGGAAATTTTAAAAGTGGGAAACGATTCCCAAGAGGGCCGGGAAAACATCTGCGTGTCCCTACTAAAACACAACTTGTATGAAGGGCCAAACCAAGCTCCCCCTGCAAAATTTAAAGCAGGGGTCAACTTTTTACAGCACCCCCGCAGGGTCTGTGCAGCCCGGAAAAAAACTGCTTTTTAACACGAAATTGTTCCGAAGTAAATTTGGAAAAAAAATTAATTTTGGGCGGGAAAAATTTGGTTTAAGTGACCGAATCAATTTTTTTAGATTTTTCGCCCCCTCCTATCAAAAATGCTCAAATTCTCTGCCCCTTCCCTCCTGCCTCGATTACAAGGGAAAAACCCCCCGACAGGTTCCCTTTTATGCAGGGCCTTTTTTTACTTAATTCTTTGGGCTTTTCCTTCTCTTAAAACCCTAAATGGGAAAATTTTCAATGTAGTTTTCTCAAAATATTGTTTTATTTTTTTTAAACTGGGACTTGCACTGTACAAAAAAAGTGGTTTGGGGTTGATTTATATTGAAGGTATTACTTGTTTGCTCTGATGACTGTTATTTTCAAAGTCCTTTTACCCGGGCCGTGGACCTGTCCCCAAAAATTGGGAAAACAAGTCCAATTTTGCAAGAAGTATATAATAGAGCAGGAGGGACAATCAGTGTATAGTACAATACTATTCCTTCTCATCTCTGCTCATTTTTGGGGTTTAAAAAAGGGGAAAAAGACATATAGATTATTCTCCCCCCTTTCTGAGGGGCAGCACAAGCTAGTGTCAGCCCGCGGTTTTTCCCCGCTGTGTCCCCTTTTTCGTAAGATGCAGCAGTTTTAGAGCAATTTTCCCCTCAAATTAAATTTATGGTTGGTGTTATCCCACCCCCCCACAGGGTACCCCGCCCCTGAAAAGTTAATTTTACATGTTTCTACCAAATTTAAAAGTAAAAGGTTTTGGGCAGTTGAGGTTGGGAAAGGGGTAGCCTTAGGTGGGGGCAGGGTTTTTTTAAAAAAAATGAATCTTTGAAGGACTTTTTTAAATGGGTTCTTTTTGCCTGAAAACTGCGGATTCCCGCATTAAAAACACAAAACCCACAGCTCTTACCCGAATAAGGGAAAACAGCGCAGGAAACATTAAGTCTTTCACTAGGGTTTTGCTTTTCCCCAGCAAGGGGGGCATAGTCTAATTTTCCCGGTTTCTTTAATAGTCAAGTGGAAGGGCCCCAATTAGTAACTGACAGGGTACCTCCTGTGCACACTCACAAAAGGGAAGAAAAGGCCCCCCCCCCCCCCCCCCCCCGGGCCCCCCCCCCCCCCCTGAATTAGTACCCTTTTCCCCCCCCCTTGGGTTTTTTAAAAACTAGCCCTCAAAAACGAGTAAAATTTAATGAATGACCCTTTTTTTTATCCTTAAAAGTTCCATCTGTTCCCTTGCTAATATTTGGGCGAAAACAAATTTTTGCAAAAGCCCCAGTAACATTTTTCCCCCTCCAAAATTCGTTTTGTGGGAGAAACCCCCTAGTTTTGCGCAAAATTTTCTAACGCAGCTTTCAGTTGGATCCCACATTCAGTGCCCAAAAAGGGGGCGCGAAAATTTTGTAATTTTTTGGAAAACGGCCGGTTTTATTCTGAATCATGGCTCCTATTCTCCTGCATGGCTCCGGCCATCTATTGATAAGCGACTTTTTTGTCCCTCCAGCGCCTTCATTACATTTCTATTATTACTGTTTTCCCTACTGTGACGAAAACAGCCTAGTCCGCCGGCCCGCTTGAGGGACGACGGCCTGACTAGGGGGTGTATCTCGACGTTGCACTGCCCACTAGGGGGAGCTCAAGGTCAGCCAGATACTGTTCCACTGTTAACCCTTGCCCAACTGAAACAGGAAACAACAATGCTGCCACCAGTTCGCTCGTTTAGTTATATGTCCGGTCCGTTACCGACTTATAGCAGGGTCAGGAACCAACCCTTAGGTAGCTATATACTATAGACCGAGAATTAGGCGTGTGAGGCCGTTGATCAAGCCAGACTAACTCAGATTAAAGTTTAAAGATTTAATTAGCCTTGAAGGGCACACTAGACAGGTAATATGTACAAGATGGATAATAATATACAGGTCAGAGAGAGGTGCAAATACAATTATGGATTACAGACAAAGGCAGTTAAAATAAGTCAAGTTACCGTTGTTGCTTGGTGCCGGGCCCGCACGGGGGGCAGATGTGGCCTGGCTGCTGCGTGATGATGTTATGGACCTGCTCTCAGGTACCCCCCTCCCTTTGGGTCAAACAGGAAGAGCCACCCCCGGCTCCTGGCTTATATCTGCGAGGGGCAGCCCACTTTTGGGAGCCCCCTACACACCCTGGGACGGTCTATGAACTCCTCCCACTCAGGTCATGCAGTTTCTGATAAAAAAACAAAATGGACTATAACTCGGCAGGGCACTGGCACAGAACCGAGCCGGTGGTACCATCAGAACCGTCTGGGCCTGGATATCAAACATGCTTATCTTATGGACCCCGTAGGCACGGTTCTGGATATCTCAGTCCCCATGCGTCCTGGAAACCGGGAAATGGGCCTGTGCGTGCGGGAGCTCCATATTTTGCGATATGAACCCGCCAAGCACCAGTTATGAGCGGATCGCCTATGACTCGATAGGAAATATCGGACACGACCCGACTGGGTTTGATTGATTGAAGTCTTTGAAGCTGGGACTAGCATTTGTTCAGTGCTAATTAGATTCATGAGGATCTTTTCATGGGTTGACCCCATGCTGTGGCGACTCCCTACAGAGCCATTGGGGAAGGAGCTATGCTGATTAACATGTAAATTGAGCTTGTCCTGTGGTGGGGGAGGTCTGACTTGTCTAAGCTAGAGAGAGGACTGATTTGAGTCAATTTTCTTCCTCACACCTACCTTGTGCCTCTATTCTGCATAATATTGGAACATATCAGTACATATATACAGTACCTTATCTTAAGAAACAAGGGCAATCAGATTTTGGTCTTTATTTTGGCTTTCTTACCCTTACCTTAGTATGACATATCGGTGCTGTAGAATATTTTTACAAATTCATTCAGTTATACTTCTATTTATTCTTAATTACAATATCCCATCTGTGGGGTTTTCACTATGTATCTCAGGTCCATTATGTACGCAATTTTGTTTTGCAGATTTTTTCTTATGAGATGTATCTAGTTCCATACTTCTTACCACTAGTTATCAACCTTGTATACATGACCCCTTCACAATGTTAATTATAGAATCCGCATGGATTACATGTGTTTACATCAGTACAACTTTTTTATCTGTATATATTATATATTTATTTTGTATACATCTATATATATATATATATATATATATATATATATATATATATATATATAGTAGTTCGGATCCGGGTTTTTTATGGAGCGACCGGAGAGTCGGGTGGTAGGGTCGCTCCCATACTCCAGCTCAGGCCTTACCAGGCATATATAAGGCAGCTTCAAATGGTAGTCTGGCTGTTCCGTAAAACATATACTTTAATTCTTTTAACCTTTAAAAGCATACATACACCCACATCTCTTTGGCGTTATGCAATATTGAAACATTAATAGTAGGATACTTAAGTTATAAGTTGCGGCAGGACTCCGTTCAGATACAATGTCTAGAGACCATCTCGGTCTTCATCCCGACGGGGTTTCCCAGGAGGTACGCCAGGAGACTGGGCTGAGCGCACGTCAATAAGCGACGTTTCGAGACAATGTTGCCTCTTTCTCAAGCATGCGCACATCGATACGGGCGTCCCTTTATAAAGGAACGTCCCATACAACCAATAAAAACAACAATAAAAACAATCTCACGGAAACATTTTAAGACTAAAGCTTTCATTAATGCCTTTCGGGGCTAGTGAATCCATATAATGGATCCAGAAAGCCTCTCTCTGCAACAGCTTTCGAGCGATCCCAGCAGGTTCACAATTACCTACCCTCTCCAGAATGCACCATCTCAACTCTGCTATTCCATGTCCCTCCTTTGTCCATTGTCGAGCTAATGATGTCTCACCATATCTACACCCCTCATCGTTCCTAGCAGTGTTAGTGTCTTTTTTCAAGAATTGGCGAATGACTGACCTATGCTCATTGAGGCGGGTCTTTATCTGCCTACTTGTCTGTCCTATATAAGTCTTCCCACAGGGGCATTTGATCATGTATACGACATTATTACTTTCCTAGGTATAAAACCCTCGTATTTTCACTGGGAAACCTTTTGTAGGATGTGAAACATGCTCCCCTTTAATTATGGAGGAGCAGTTCTGACAGCATAGACACGCAAAGATTCCGACTCGTGCAGATTTTATAACCCTATCTCGTTTACTCTTTTTTTGCAATGTCGGTTTTATTAATTGTTGTCCCAATGTTCTTACTTTCATAAAAATCCATCTTGGGCCATCTTTAAATAAGTGCCCAAATTTAGGATCGGATTGTAAGATTTTCCAGTTTTTTCGAATTACTTTCTTAATTAAAGTGAAATTAATGTCATATGTACAAACGTACATAAACCGTTTGTCCCTCTTCTTAGCCTTAACTCTCAGCAAATCATTGCGGGGTATACATGCGACTTGTTGTCCTACAGCAGTAACCTCCGCTCTATCATATCCACGATCCACAAATTTCTGGACAATTCTTTCCATATGCCTAAAATAATGATCATCACTGGAGCATATGCGTCTTGCCTGTATAAATTGAGATTTACATATACCTTTAAAGGTTTGTGGGGCATGCTGACTATTTCTATGCAACATATTATTGCAGTCTGTCTCCTTTGTAAACAAAGTGGTAGCTAGTCTATTATTCCCATTTTCTTTTTGCACCCATACGTCTAGGTATGAGATAGCTTCCCTACTCTTTGTAATAGTGAATTTAATAAGTGGTTATACCCCATTGATATCATCGACGAAGTGCTCCAGCTCACTGTCCGACTCGGACCAGAGAAGGAACACATCGTCGACGTACCTGAGCCAGCACTTAACCCGATAATATAGGGCACTTTTTTGACAAATTCCTTTTCAAAATATTGCATGAAAATGTTTTCATAACTTGGGGCCACCGGGGACCCCATAGACGTTCCCTGTAATTGGAGAAAAAGGTGTCCCCAAATCTAAAAAGTTTTGGGTAAGTATTAAGTCAAGTAGCTGCATCAAAAAAGCAATCTCTCTATTAGATAATTTAGGGTCAAGACATAGTGCTTCCCTTACCGCTTGGACACCCTCTATGTATGGAATGTTTGTAAAGAGGGACTTAATGTCCAACGTGCACAGGTATGTAACCTCAATATCCTCTATAGCCCTGAGAAATTGACCTGTATCCTGCAAATTATTCTGATCCTTCTTCACAATGTTTTGTAGGTAAGAGTCCAAGTAGACCGCTAGAGGTTCCAACATGGATTCGATCCCGGACACAATAGGTCGACCTGGGGGGGATTGTAGGGACTTATGGATTTTGGGGACCATATACAGTACAGGGACCCTAGGATTGGATTTAGTTAGTATATTTTTTGTTCGTTCGTCAATGATCCCCTGGGCAACTGCATCCAGATGAACCATTTCAATTTTTTTACTTATCTCTTTTGTAGGGTCAGATAGTAATTTTTTATTATTAGCTCAACACTGGACAAAGGAGGGACATGGAATAGCAGAGTTGAGGGTGCATTCTGGAGAGCGTAGGTAATTGTGAACATGCTGGGATCGCTCGAAAGCTGTTGCAAAGAGAGGCTTTCTGGATCCATTATATGGATTCACTAGCCCCTAAAGGCAGTAATGAAAGCTTTAGTCTTAAAATGTTTCTGTGAGATTGTTTTTATTGTTGTTTTTATTGGTTGTATGGGACGTTCCTTTATGAGGGACGCCCGTATCGATGTGCACATGCTTGAGAAAGAGGC
Organism: Phyllomedusa bahiana; assembly: GCA_025379985.1. Taxonomy (NCBI): domain Eukaryota; kingdom Metazoa; phylum Chordata; class Amphibia; order Anura; family Hylidae; genus Phyllomedusa; species Phyllomedusa bahiana. Next base: position 76,751 of record JAODAL010003331.1, read on the forward strand.
AACATTGTCTCGAAACGTCGCCTATTGACGTGCGCTCAGCCCGGTCTCCTGGCGTACCTCCTGGGAAACCCCGTCGGGATGAAGACTGAGATGGTCTCTGGACATTGTATCTGAATGGCGTCCTGCCGCAACTTATAACTTAAGTATCCTACTATTAATGTTTAAATATTGCATTACGCCAAAGAGATGTGGGTGTATGTATGCTTTTAAAGGTTAAAAGAATTAAAGTATATGTTTTATGGAACAGCCGGACTACCATTGATGCTGCTATGGATATATGTGGGATAGAGAGATCCCATATCCGTGCTGAAAGGATACGGAGTTAAACCAAGTGGCTAGGTTTCTACTATATATAAGGCAGCTGACACAGCTCAGGGAGTAACAGTCTGAGCAAAGCTGGAGGCTTCCTGTGAGCTGTGGAGACATCAAGCTGCCAAGTGTTGCTGTGGAATCTGTGCCACTGACCTGGTGAGGCTGTTCCCTAATGTACAAAGTTCTGTTGCTCCTGAGGAAAGGACTGTGTCTGAACTAGTTTTGTCACAAGCTGAAGTAAGCATGATTTTGTTTTGTTGTTATTTGGCGTCCAGGAGACAATAAACTTTTGTTCATTTTTGCACCTTACCACCTGTGTCTGCACTTACCGTGACTGCCACTGAGCTAAAACCCCCTCCATGCCTTCACGCTCTTAAGGCATGGAGGAGCTCATTAAGCACCTGGTGCAGAGCAGTGCAACAGCAGGCTTTTCAGGAGACAAACAGGGCTCAACAGGAGACTAACAAGCTCCTAGTTCAGCAGATGGCTCTCCTGACGGACGCCATCAGAACCAGGGAATCTGCGCCTTCCCCAAGCCGAGATGACAGTACCAAGGCAAGGAGGACTGTAAGAGAAGCCCTACAAAAAATGACCCCGATGGTGTGGAGGCATTTCTGTCTGTGTTTGAGAGGGTAGCAGACAGGGAGAAACTGCCCCCAGAACAGTGGGCTGAGGTCCTCGCCCCGTATCTCAATGGTGAACCCCAGAAAGCCTACAATGACTTACCTCCTCAGGATTCTAAGAAGTATGAGAAACTGAAAGCCGAGATATTGGCCTGTCTGGGAGTCACATTAGCTGTCCGGGCGCAAAGTGTGCACCACTGTGCATTTCGCAGGGACAAGCCTCCCAGGTCCCAAATGTTTGACCTGTTCCACCTGGTCCAAAAGTGGCTACAACCCGACACCTGTACCCCTGCCCAGATGGTGGAACGTGTGGTAATGGATCGCTTTGTCCACGCTCTCCCTGAGCCCGTCCAGTGCTGGGTTGCCCAAGGGGACCCCCATAATGCAAATGAACTGGTGAGACTGGTAGAACCCTTTAGTTGTTTTCAGCGATGTTAGGTTGCTGACCATTTGTTATTATGGTAGTTCGTGTCCGGGTTTTTTATGGAGCGGACGGAGAGTCGGGTGGGAGGGTCACTCCCATACTCCAGCCCAGGCCTTACCAGGCATATATAAGGCAGCTGACACAGCTCAGGGAGGAACAGTCTGAGCAAAGCTGGAGGCTTCCTGTGAGCTGTGGAGACATCAAGCTGCCATGTGTTGCTGTGTAATCTGTGCCACTGACCTGGTGAGGCTGTTCCTTAATGTCCAAAGCTCTGTTGCTCCTGAGAAAAGGACTGTGTCTGAACTGGTTTTGTCATACGCTGAAGTAAGCGTGATTTTGTTTTGTTGTTATTTGGCATCCAGGAGACAATAAACTTTTGTTCATGTTTGCACCTTACCACCTGTGTCTGCACTTACCGTGACTGCCACTGAGCTAAAACCCCCACAGTATATATATATATATATATATTTATAATATTTATATATAGATATATATATATATATTGTAAGCAACCAGCAGGAAAGATATTGGATGGAAGATATGTGCCAGGTAGGATGCTAAAAATAGTAGGGAAGTCCCAGGAAAGCCAGTCCAGTGGTTCATCCCGGCCTTTTCAAAACTCTGAAGGACAGCAGGAGAACTGCACTAGTGGGGCCCACCAAGGAACCGGACCTTGGTGGGGGGAAAACAGCAGTATAGTTAAGTAACCATAAGTAACAGTCTGTTGGGCGCTCCGGGGATTGCTCCCAGGGGCCAAGCGCCAAAGCTTTCTCCGCCGATGACCATGGGAACCGTGACCGGAGACAGAGTCGTGGTGGTCTACCCAGAAGAGAGAGGTTGGTGGGCTCAGAGAAGGTACTTTCACCCCTTAAAAGCCTCCTGGGTGGCCGAGCAGAAGTGCGCTGTTGGAAGTGCCAACAATTGGGGCATATTGCAGCGCACTGTCCCCAGCAGGAGGAGCCTATGGAGTGTGGTGCCCCCCGTCGCCTCTCCATGTTTGCTCATCCTGCCTGTAGTGCTTTGCCCTTGCCAGACCCAGGCCCTCAGGAATGCCGTGTCCAGGTGAATAGGGTCAGTGTGGTGGCCCTGTTGGACTCTGGCAGCCTAGTTACCCTCTTGCGAGCTGCCATTCCGCATGACCTGGTTACCCTGGAAAAACGGGTGGGGGTGGTCTGCATTCATGGGGACACGAAGCACTACCCACTGGCGACAGTGACTATCGAGACTGTTTGCGGGACTCTGAGCCATGAGGTGGGCATCATAACAGACTTACTACATCCCCTAATCCTGGGAAGGGACTTTCCCCTGTTCTGGGAACTTTGGTCACAACCCCAAGGTGACGCTATGAGGGCTGTGAGTCCCCAAACCCTCAGTCCAGTTCCACTAACAGAGGATGTGCATTATGATGCGGTAGGGGTGACCACTGAGGTTACTAATAACTTCCCATTAGCTGTATTGGCAGGAGGCGAGGAAGAGTTGTCCGCCTCGGAGCAGAATATACCGGACCTGGAGGTGTCACGTGAGAACTTTGGCACGGCTCAGTTGCGAGACCTCACCCTAAAGAATGCATGGGACCAGGTAACGGTACTAAATGAGGTGCCGCAAGAGCCGGACGCCGAGAAAAGGTTTCCGCATTTTGCTGTACAGAATGATTTGCTGTATCGGGTTGTAGAGATACGAGGGGAAATTGTGGAACAACTGTTGGTGCCTGTACCCTATAGGAGGATGGTACTGGATATGGCTCACAGTCATGTGCTAGGGGGGCACTTGGGGGCGGAGAAAACGCAAGAGCGGGTATTTAAACGGTTTTACTGGCCAGGGTGTCATCAAGAAATTGCCAATTTCTGTAATCCTGCCCCACGTGCCAACTAACCGCTCCTAAGTCCCATTTCAGGAGCCGTTAGTTCCCCTCCCCATTATCGAGGTGCCATTCGAACAAATCGCTATGGATCTCGTAGGGCCCTTAGTCAAGTCTGCTCGAGGCCACCAGTACATTCTAGTCATACTAGATTATGCTACCAGATATCCAGATGCCATTCCCTTAAGAAAACCGTCCTCGAAGTGTATTGCCCGAGAGTTAATGCAGGTCTTCTCTAGAACGGGTTTGCCACAGGAAATCCTAACAGACCAAGGGACACCCTTCATGTCTAGGGTAATGAAGGACCTGTGTAGACTTTTACACATTAAACAACTGAGGACCTCAGTGTATCATCCTTAAACTGACCGATTAGTTGAGAGATTTAATAAAACCCTGAAGGGGATGTTGAGAAAGGTGGTAGAAAAGGATGGGAGGGATTGGGAGTGTCTGCTGCCATACCTTCTATTCTCCATCAGAGAGTTTCCTCAATCCTCCACGGGGTTTTCCCCGTTTGAATTGTTGTATGGGAGACACCCGAGGGGTATGCTGGACATCGCCAAAGAGACATGGGAGAGTGAGGCTACCCCCTACAAAAGTGTTGTAAATCATGTCGCCCAGATGCAGGATCGCATCAGCCGTGTAATGCCCATTGTGAAGGAGCACCTGCGGAGGGCACAAGAGTCACAGAGCCGGGTATACAATAGGGCCGCTAGGGTTACCCTGGGGACCGCATATTTGTCCTGGTTCCTACCATCGAGAGTAAGTTTCTGGCTAAATGGCAGGGACCTGATGAAGTGGTAGAGAGAGTTGGAGAGGTAAATTATAAAATACATCAGCCAGGGAGGAGAAAAACCTGTCAACTATACCACGTACATTTAATAAAGCCGTGGCATGACAGAGAGCCCCGAGTAATGTCCCTGACAGCCCAAGTGGAAGCACAGTCAGATATTAGGAAGGTTGTCTTGGGGACGCCCTGTCCAAACATCAAAGATAGGAGACCTGGGAGTTGCTACAGCGTAACAGAGACATCTTCACCGACCTTCCAGGCACTACAGATGTGGTACAGCACGAGATATTTACAGACCCTGGGGTAAAAGTTCATGTCAAACCCTACCGAATCCCGGAAGCTCGGAGACAGGCAGTCTCTGAGGAAGTAAGGTGCATGTTGGCCCTGGGCGTCATTAAAGAGTCCAAAAGCGGGTAGTCTAGCCCCATTGTGTTGGTGCCTAAGCCAAATGGGACTTGGCGGTTCTGTAACGATTTCCGCTGACTCAATGAGGTATCTAAGTGGGATTCCTATCCGATGCCCCGGGTGGATGAACTGAATGAAAGACTGGGGTCAGCCAGGTATATAACAACACTGGACCTTACTAAAGGTTACTGGCAGATTCCCTTGTCAGATGAGGCCAAAGAGGAAACTGCCTTCTCCACTCCAGAGGGGCTATTCCACTACAATAGGATGCCTTTTGGGTTACAGGGGTCACCAGCTATGTTTCAGAGTGCAATGGATAAGATTCTAAAACCCCATCCCAGGTACGCATCTGCCTCTCTAGATGATATTGTCATTTTCAGTACTGACTGGGAGTCCCATATCAGCAAGGTACAGGCAGTACTCAACTCACTCAGGGAAGCAGGGTTTACGGCTAACCCTGAGAAATGCGCCATTGGGCTGGAAGAAGCCCGATACTTGGGGTATATTGTGGGTAGGGGCACAATAAGACCCCAAATAAATAAAGTAGAGGCAATTCAGAGGTGGCCACAATCCCTTACAAAAAAGCAGGTGAGAGCGTTCCTGGGGATTATCGGCTACTACCGCAGGTTCGTGCCGAACTTCGCTTCAGTTGCAGCCCCGCTGACCGACCTAACAAAAGGGAGGAAGGCAGTGATGGTGAAATGGTCTGAGGAGGCAGAGAAATCATTTCAGGCCCTGAAAAAAGCCCTCTGTAGCCAGCCGGTGTTGGTGGCCCTGGACTTCCATAAGAGTTTGTTATCCAGACAGAGGCCTCAGAGGTGGGGTTGGGCACAGTCATGTCACAGGAGGTGAATGGAGAGGAGCATCCCATCACATATTTAAGAAGGAAGCTCACGTCTTGTGAAAGGAACTATTCCATAGTAGAAAGGGAGTGTCTGGCTATCAAGTGGGCTTTGGAGTCTTTGCGGTACTATCTGGCAGGGAGAAAATTCAGGTTGGTGACAGATCATGCCCCGTTACAGTGGATGTACCGAAACAAGGGCAATAACGCAAAGGTGACAAGATGGTTCCTGGCACTGCAGGATTTTAAATTTGTGGTAGAACACAGGGCGGGGAAACATCATATAAATGCTGATGCCTTGTCAAGACTCCACTGTTTGGTGAGTTTAAATGCCCAGTCCCCTGGCCTTGGGCAGAGGGAGGGGGATGTGTAAGCAACCAGCAGAAAAGATAGTGAATGGAAGATATGTGCCAGGTAGGATGCTACAAATAGTAGAGAAGTTCCAGGGAAGCCAGTCCAGTGGTACATCCCGGCCTTTTCAAAAGTCTGATGGACAGCAGGAGAACTGCACTAGTGGGGCCCACCGAGGAACCGGACCTTGGTGGGGGGGAAAACAGCAGTATAGTTAAGTAACCATAGGTTACTTAGATGTTTGTGTATTTTAGTATAGCTGCTGTGCAGTTTTATTGGGCTGCTTTTTCTGAACGGCTGTAGCGTGGGTGGGAGGCCGTTCACCCCTCCGGTCCAGGCTTTACCAGTATCCCTAGGCCTTTAAAGCCTGTGCAGGAAGAGACCAGGTGAGAGAGTTAACCTGATGCTTAAAGAGTGTTGTCTCCAAGCACTTGTCTCCAGAGAGTGCTGAGCAGGAGAGAGGAGTCTGCTACGGACCCCTGAAACAGTCCTGTGGGTCTTCTACCAAGGAAGTTCACCAGCCACACGGTGGAGTACATGTTTGGTTTCCTTTTTGAAGCTGGACTTAACCTTTGTTCTGCTGCATGTTATACAGCTGAAGTAAGCCTGCTGATATAGACTTTATGTTATTACTGCTGTTTGTTTTGCCGGTGAAAAATAAAATCCTGTATTTTTGTTGCAACCTACCCGCTTGTGCCTGCCTCTGTGACCGCTAGTCCCCTATATATATATATATATATATGTAAAAATTAAGTTAACTCTCGTGAAGTTGCTGTTAGCATTGAACTGCTGTATTGCTGTTTTTGCAAGGTAAAATTGAGAAGTTCACCCATTACGACTCCTACCCCTACTGCTGCTACTGCTTACTACTGCAATACTTACTATCAAGGACTTCTACTGAGATTGTGCTGGCCACTCTGGCTGAGGGCTTCTTGTACAGAATATTGCAGGCAATCCATTATAGATAGTGGCATAGCCGCTACAAGAATTTATGAAAGCGCAGAGCAAATCTATACAAATGAGTAGTGTATTCCCCAATAAATGCCTAGGTGGAACGTGGTATAGCAGGGGGTGACCGCATTGACCCCCAACCGCACACTACTGTTTGGTACAACACAATTTGCATGGACTTTTCAAAGCATCACACAATCCCTAGTCCTGTGAATGATCACTCCAAAATTACTACATTAGTTCTGCAACCATCAAGCATACTCAGTCACTAAGTGTGTTCTGTAAATATTAAATATAGTGTGCTACTAGTGTTAAAGACAAAAATAAGTAGTTAGTTAAACTGCAAGATTTTGAGGGGCTCTGACCTTACAACCTTCTATAATGCATCGCAAAGGTAATTTTTCAGATTACTGTAAGGACCTGGTGCAAAGATTGCACTTCCTAGAAGGTAACTCAAAACTTAACATGTGGAAAAATCCTGCAGAATTACGAATGCAGCTCTGGACTATGATTCAAGTAGTAAATAAAGATCAGTACAGGATTTGAAGTGAAATGTGTTTACAGTGTTTCTTTAGTTTCAATGTAGGTAGATTAATTACAAGGGACATACTAAAGATCTATATTACAATATACTTCTAATCTATACTAAATTGACAGAATGTAATAAAGAATGTGTTAAATAACAAGTACCAAATATAATTATCTTATTAGATATGCTGTCTATAAGAGTGCGTAAATTCTGTAAATGGACTACAGGGAAAATTACATTCGCTGTGGTTTGTTTGAAGATCTGTCACAAAATATAGGACACAATTTGAAATTTTTCGATGACCTGCAGTCAATTATGGAACATTCCTTCAACTAAAGATTGTAATAGAGGCTACACTTTCAACAGCAGCATTATGCTATGTACTTACACATTACAAGTTTATTTTTACTATATGTGGCTTCAACATGGAGCTTTGTAAAATAAATGCTCACTCAAATCTGTATGAACACCTCATTCTGCAATGACTATTCCATTTCTTGCTGGTAAATTTCTCCGGGGCTCTGACTACAGGATATCGCTATCTTTGAATTCTCATATTAATGACTATGTATTCAGTTGTGGCTGTTTAGAGACATTTTCTGTGAACACAGTCTGTTCCGACACATAATTGATAGTTGAACTGCGGCTGCAATATCTATTAAAACAAAGACATGGGTCACTTATTTGTACCATTTTCCTCTCCTCTGGCATGTCAACTAATAGCAACCGTCGTCTCTGATGCCTTACGTCTTTTGTAGTTGGTTAGGTTTCAAAATTCACAATGTTTTAAGCTAAGATCTCTCCTGGGAAGCAGCGCTGCGGGCACTTTCTGAACTTATATGTTCAAGCCCTTTATGGAATTTGCTAAAATCAAATCAATTGCAGTTGCAGAAACCCTGTAGATTTACAAGAAGCATGACCTGGCATTTCCATTTCAAACGATCTTCTGACTCCCTGGAATATTAACACTGACACAAGTTAAAAAAAAGGCAAAGCTAATGTGTATTGCTTGATTCACCCCTAATTATGTAAATGATACATTTCACCACCTCTGCTAAACTGATTTCTTCAGAAGCAAATCGGTAGCATTCATTGACTAATTCTAACACAGTTGACATTGATCCTCATTGTGGAAATGAGCATGTAGTATTGATAAGCTGAGATAATCAATTGGGGTCTCTGTCCTTCTATGTATATACATATTGCATAATATATGATAGAACTATTTTAGCTTTGCCATGAACATTTACATTTTCTGGGGTATACATGTGTAAAATACACAATATAACAAATACTAGCTATTATTGGTTGTTGTAAAAAAAAAAGTATAATATCATGAGCAAAGACTAAATTTCAGGGCGATACATACAATGAAGGAAATAATTATTTGATCCCTTGCTGATTTTGTAAGTTTGCCCACTGACAAAGACACCAACAGTCTATAATTTTAAGGTTAATTTTAACATTGAGAAATAGAATATCAAAAATAAAATCCAGAGAATCACATTGTATAAGTACTATAAATTTATTAGCATTTTGCAGTGAGAAATAAGTATTTGAGCCCTCTGGCAAACAAGACTTAATATGTGGTGTCAAAACCCTTGTTGGCAAGCACAGTAGTCAGACATTTTTTGCAGTTGATGATGAGGTTTGCGCAAATGTCAGGAGGAATTTTGGTCCACTCCTCTTTGCAGATCATCATTAAGATTTTGAGGCTGTCGCTTGGCAACTCAGAGCTTCAACTCCCTCCATAAGTTTTCTATGGGTTTAAGGTCTGGAGACTGGCCAGGCCACTTAATGACCGTAATGTGTTTCTTCTTGAGCCACTCCTTTGTTCCTTGGCTGTATGTTTTGGGTCATTGTCTTGCTGGAAGACCCAGCCACAACCCATTTTGTAATGTCCTGGTGTTTTGGAAGGAGGTGTCACTCAGGATTTTACGGTTCAGGGCTCAATCCATTCTCCCATTGATGCGGTGAAGTAGTCCTGTGCCTTTAGCAGAGAAACACCCCCAAAACTCCTAATCACTCACAGAATCATCCAGGTGTTCATTGGCAAACTTCAGACGGGCCTGCACATGAGGATATCCGCATTGGGTACTAAATCGTGCACTACACAAAGTAGCACATATACCAAGAGCCAAATTACTGCAACCACGTATAAAAACGGTTTCTAAAACCAGAATTCCTACTGTTGTGTTAGATTATAATGCAAATTTCAATCATGTCAAAAATCTTATTTATAAACATCTTCCAGTTCTGAAACAAGACCCCACTCTTGCTACTATTCTTAAAGATGGATGTCGGGTAGTCAGTAGACGTTGTAAAACCATTGGTAATTTGGTTTCTCCAAATCTTGTCAATTCTAATTCCACCCAACCTATGTGGCTCCGCAATAGGGGCTTCTTTAAATGCGGGGGTCATCCCTGCAAAACATGCAACTATGTACTTCCCATGCGTGAGTTTTCTGATGGTAGCAAATGTTATCCAATCAGGCAGTATATGAATTGTAATACTGTGTCAGTTGTATACATAATTCATTGTGACATATGCAATCTGAATTATGTTGGTTGCACCACACGCAAATTCAGGGTGCGAATTTTGGAACATTTAAATGGGATAAAAAATCCTACTAGTCGTACATTGTCTGGTGCATCCCGTCATTTTATAGAGGCCCATAACTCTCATACACAGAGTTTCAAAACTTATGCTATAGAAAAAGTCACCTTGGGCAAACGAGGAGGAAATTTAATTAATAAACTTAAAGATCGTGAGGCCTTTTGGATATACCATTTAAATACTATTGCTCCCATGGGTTTGAATTTGCGCAGTGAGCTTTTGTTTCATTATTAGTTCACTGGGTCTGTTATATAATCTATATCCCATGTCTTGTGTTTTTGGCTATAACTCTGTAGCCTTTGTAGTCCTTGTTGTTCTTGTTTTTTAAACATGATTTCTTTTTATTTTCTCTTCACTTGTTGTCCTGTGTGGGATGACCGATCTGTGCGTTCTCCTGCTGCTGGTTGTGTGCACATTCCTGCCCTGGAGACGGGGATGCGGGTGTTTGGTCTCGGCTACTACGTCAGCGACTCCGCCCCCTTGGGGGTGTGGCTTCGTGGTAAGCCGGGTACCGGCACGTGTGTCTCGGCGTTCCGGAAGTCGTGATGGCGCATGCGCGGCCGGGAGACGCGCCGATCGGATCATCTTCTACACAGGTGAGTTTTATCATCACATGGTATATATATGTATGTTGTTCATATGGCTGTTGTGCTACGACTAAGGGTTATGTGAAACCTGAAACGCGTCAGCGTCTGCAGCCACCATGTCTTGGCTTGTTATGTCTCCACTTACCTTTTAATAATAAAGGCGATCCTTGCATTTTCCATCGGAGCTGCTGGCAATTTTCTTCTCCTTTTACTATTGGGCCTGCACATGTGCCTTCTTGAGCAGGGGGACCTTGCGGGCACTGCAGGATTTTAAACCATTATGGTGTAACGCATTACCAATGGTTTCCTTGGTGACTGTAGTCCTAGCTGCCTTGAGATTATTAACAAGTTCCCACCGTGTAGTTTTAGGCTGATCTCTCAGCTTCCTCATGATCAAGGATACCCCACAAGTTGAGATTCTGCATGGTGCCCCAGATTGATGTCGATTGACAGTCATTTTGTATTTCTTCCATTTTCTTACTATTGTACCAACAGTTGTCTCCTTCTCACCCAGTATCTTACTAATGCATTAAGGTAGTGGGATTCAAAGTTTGCCAACTGTTGGTGCCCAGAGAAAGAGAGAGAGAGCTGAAGGTTGATTAAGCATATTTATTTAATTATTTATCTCACACAATCTCAGATAGAAGAGCCACATTCGTGCCAGAGCAGCACTTCACAACACCTCTCAATGGGGAACTTTGAAGCTTGCTCAAGAGGGTCGGAGTCTTATACCATTGGTCAATGTTTTAAAGAAGTTTTCTCAACAAAAGGATTAGCTTTAAACATGTAGGCAAAGGTAAATTAAGACTATTATCAAGTAAATTGCTGTTCTGATTTTGCTTTGTTTAGGCAATATAGAATATTTTATCAGCTGCTTATAGTTTCTCTAGGTTACTGACCATCTCTCTATGCTCTTATTGTTCCAGCTGTCCTGTCCAACCATGGTGATTCACTCTCTACTGAATGTTGCCTCCAGATAAGGAGCTTTTTCATCTAAGCTACTGACAAGCTTTAAAACTTTAGAACACCATAGCCTTGTGCATTACAGTTTATAAACCTCTTGCACTCATGTTACTCTAACAGGTTCAGATAGGAATAGCAGAGCTGACATGACAATCAATATTGTAGATCTGCCTGCAGCCTACTCAGAAAGTGTGAGTTTGAAGTATTTTACACTGTGTGAATCACAGAGAATTAAATTTACTCGATTTGTGGAAAATTCTGACTCCCAGGCTTTATAGAAGGAGGACAGACTGAAATGAGGCAGATTCTGGAAGCTGACTACATAGCTTGGATAGTAATTTAGTGTTGTTATTTTACATTTAGTAGTGTTGGCATTACAATCCCATCATAGGTAGTGACTTTTGGCTTGGAGTACTAAAACTAACTCATTATATATAACTTTTCATTGATGTAGTCTATAAAATTTAATTCTATGAAAGGGGTTTTCTCACTACAATAATTAGCTTTTAACATGTGGGGACAGGTAACTGAAGACTTTTTCTAATGCACTGCTATGTTGATTTTTCTTTGGTCAGGAGATAAAGAAGATTGTATCTCCTCTTAGAGCACACAAGTTTCTCTGTTTACCGACCACCTCTCCCTGGTCTCTCTCATCTCTCACTGTTCTAAGCTGTCTGTCGCTCACTCTCTTCGTCCATGGTGAGTCAGCTCCTGCAGAGTCTTATCTCCTAGTAACAGACTTTAAAAGCTTCTCATTTAGCTTTAGCTAAGCTAAAACTCTCTAGAGCTCTGCAGCTTGAGTACTACATTTTATAAATCTCTTGTACTCCTGTCAGCGTAACAGGAACAGCTAAGAATAGCAGAGCTAATGTGTGAATCTCAGCTATCATCCTCCTCCCCCACACAGTCTGAACAGAAAGTGTGATGCTAAAGCTAGCTGTGACTGTGAATTGTATTGTGAAAAAACCTAAAAATTATGGTTAACATCAATATTTTCTTCAGTTTTTTTTTATAAAAATTAGGGTAAATTCAGATGGTTACATTTTTTACTGCAATTACCACAAATATGTGGAAAAATGTTGTCCCTTTTGAAATATTGCAGCAAAAGTGTGGCATTTTGTCATGCGTTTGCAGTAGTTACAGTAAAAAAAAAAAAATAGAATTTGACTGCTCTGATTTAGTACACACTTAGGGTGACATACATGAAACACACCAAACTTCATGTGCATCATACTGGCATAGAATGCACCTGATTTATGAACCTGCTCTACAGCGGGTCATAAATCAGGCACATTCTAGCGCTAGGGCGACATTTCTGGATCAGGTATACCACTTTGAAAGTGGTATACCTGTTCCAGCTTTAATGCACCTAGAAATGCTGCAGCGAAGCTACAAGTATGTAGCTTCGCTACGGTTCTAGAGCACCTCGCCTCCCGCACGCCCCCTGAAATTGGCCGCATTACAAAGCACCGCAGGCGGGAGATTAAAAAATGTATGAACGGGGCTGCATCTGATATCAGGCTGAAAAGACGCCAGATATCGCTATGGCATTTCTATGCATATTACTGCTGGAACAGGTAAACCACTTTTAAAGTGGTATACCTAAGCCAGAGATGTCGTAACAAGCGCTAGAATGCGCCTGATTTATGACCCACTGTAGAGCAGGTTCATAAATCAGGCGCATTCTATGCCAGTATTATGCACATGAAATTTGCTGTTTACACGCCAAATTTCATACTTGCCGCTCTTAGGCCATGTTCACACGGCTTAAAATGGGCCGTATTTCGGTCCGTAATTACACGTTGAAGTGCGCCAATTACGGGCCGAAAACGGCCCATTCATTACGGTAATTCACAGTTCTCATAGAGAACTATGGATTACGTCTCCTCTCCCCGCCCGGCGAAGCCGCCGGGCGTGGAGATAATTGACATGTCACTTTCTAGCGGCGTATACGCGCCGCTAGTAGTGATTGTCTATGGGCCGGCGAGGTGCCGGCCCCCCGCTCACTCCCCCGCTCCCGCCCCGCCCCCGTCCACACGGCGTAATTGCGGGGCGTAATTACGCCCTGCAAATACACCGTGTGAACATAGCCTTAGAGTGCATTCACATGGTGAATTAACTGCAGATCCGCTATTTGCGGTTTTGCTCAGGTAAAATTCACAACAGATTACAGTAGACTAAAAGGTATGTAAGACTTTCCAAATCTCATTAACATGCTGTGTAAATTTTCGGTATGGAAAAACAATTATGCTGCTGTGGCATGTTCGTTCTGTTAAGGAATTTCATTGTGGATTTCTCCACCTTCAGTGTAGCATGGGTGATATCTCTATTGAATCAACAGTGCAATCTGCAGCAAAACTTGTATGTAACATGGTCACACTGTGCTGACCCACCCACAGTAATGTTCATCATTCTCTTTCCGATTGTCACTCTTCTCCACTATCCAGCCACTTAGGTTCCGTGTTATGCACATGTGCAGTCTCCTGGCTGCCTAAAGGGACAGTGCACTATAGATGTCCGTGACCTTAGTAAATGCTAATTTGTCCCAGCCTTTTTTAAGAACCCTGCCCATGGTACTTTTTGCACTGTAGTCTGCAAAGCTGTTGTTCTTCCTTCTTCTGTTATCGAACTGGTTTATGCATTTGACTATGTCTACCTATCTGCTTCCCAATCTGACCTCTGCCAGACCTGACCAAACTATGTCTGCTTTGACCCAAGCACTGTCTGATTGCAATTCTTGCCAGCCACTATGGTGCTGTCTACTTTCTATTTGGTGATCTGGGGATTCCTTGGGAAAATCCATACCTCTTGCGGAGTTAAAGAGGTTTTCCCACCATACACATTGATGGTATATTGATTGGATATGCTATCAATGTGTGATAAGTGCAGGTCCCACTTCCCACTGCGGGTCCCACGTATTTAAAAAACGAGCCCTGAAACCTATCCGTTTTGAACAAAGAACTGGTTGGTTCGTCCCCATTGAAATCAAAGTGAGTTCCGAGTACAGCCGAGTGCACTGCTCTGCACCTGTTAAAAGATTAATGGCTTATCCTATTGATATGCTATCAATGTCTATGATGGACCAAGCCCTCTAAGTATGCAAAATCCATTAGATTCCACTCCCTGGTTTATTCCTAGATGTAAACCACTGGGTGTCCAGTTGGTCCACAACTCCAGTGAACTTTGTTACAGACACATGAGGTTTTTTCTGTGGATATGCTATGGTTCTGCAGCAAGATTCAAAGTAGAAAAATGTACTCACATTTAGATTAATGGTTTTGCAAAGGATTTTTTTTTCCAGATAAGCCTTTAATAGTGTTCTTAAGATTTACCATCTGAATATTAGTAATTTTCAGCTGGCCACAGGCCTAAATGGATTTCTTGTCTTCTTAATAGCCACCTTATCTACACACATTGGTCTACAGAGATATCTCTTGCTTGATAATGGAATGAAGTTTTTGTGGTATACATTTAACTTGTGACCTGTCCTAACTGGTCATTGTTCCTTCAGTGCGTCAAAGCTGAAATGCCTGTGATAAAATTATATTAAAACTGAAGTGCTCTATGCTTTTAATGTTACAAGTGCAGCTGGAAAATCTTTTAAGTTATCCACTAAGTCTTCAATGACAGACACATAAAATAAGAAGGTCTTACTGAAAAGGAACATAATTATAAGGTGCCAACTGTTTCCCTTTGCAAGTCAAATAATATAAAGTCCTTTGCAGGACAAGGCAACAAAAACAAGTAAACTAACTGCCTGGTCTAAGTTTATGCTACGTAGAGATAAATAAATCTGAATTGTATTTAGTATATGCTTAGTTATGCAGATTATTGTCATGTAACTGCATTGTTACTGTTTTGCTCCTCGTGGTGGAACAATCTTTTTCATTTTAAAATGAACTTGTATTAAATTGTATTTGTTTTAATTGTATTAAAAAATACAACCTGTTCTCACATTCCCTTATAGTATAGTGTGTTATTTGTTTGATTCCCAAGCTAAAAGTTATTAGTTTGAATTGAGGAGTAGCCATAAAGAAACAGCATCATCCAGCCAATCGATATAGGTCTCTCGGCCAGGAAAATTGCCAAACTGCATCATGTGAGTACGAGGCTTGAGGAAGGAAGCTGTTGCTTTTGAAACATCCCTTGCTTCTGTTGCAAATGGATGAAGCTGTGTTAGACTCTGAAAATAACATTGTTGTGAAAGGAATCGCCATTAAAGGCCATTGTTATTGACGTACTGCAGATAATCAAAAGGCCATTGTGATAATTTGTTATACACTTGGAAAATAATGTGATGAATATTATTGGATGTTATATAACACAAGATAAAGAAAATTTGATGAAAGCAAACCTTGGTGTGATTGGATAAATCCTGTGAGTTCCATGAAAGAATATGAAATGAAGACCATCCATTCCAAAGCCAAGAGGTGGACGTCCAAGAAAAATATTGGAGACAACAAGTCGCCTCATCACAAGATCTATTTGTTCTGGCGCGACAAACACAACTGTGGAGGTAGCTCACATGCTTCACAATAGTGAGGTCACATATGTCCATGCAAACACTGTGCACATTACATAAGTTTGAAATGATGGCCCAAAAAAGATGAAGAAATCTTGACTTCAATAACATCCTAAAAAATTTATCCTAATGACATCCTAAAAAAATGTCTCGACTTTGCAGAAAAGTATGAAAAGTGAACAGTAGAAGATTGAAGATAGGTGATTTGATGAGATGAAAGTCAATAGATGGGTGCAAATGGGTTTGGAGGAATCAAGGGAAATGGAAGCTAACAGAGCAAGCCGAATGATATTAGGTTGTTTCACAGCCAACAGCACTGGATACTTGACTAAGATTGATGTTGATCTCAATGCTGAGCTGTATGTGAGTATGCTACAAGATGAGTTACTTTATACACTCAAGTACTATGGGTATGAAAAGGTCATCTGGCATAGTGTTCCATCAGGACACCGACCTGAAGCGTATGTCAAGATTAGTAAAAAAAATGGTTCAATAACAATGAAGTAGAGTTGCTGTATTGACCTCCACAGTCCTCAGACCTCAACCCAATCCAACACTTGTGGGTGGAGTTGAAGAAAAGGCTGTAGCTGGAATCAGATTTCGGCTGAGATATGCTTGAATTTGATTAAGAGCAGGCCCAAAATCATCCAAGCAGTGTTGAAAGCCAAAAATGGATTTATAAAAATACTAACAAAATAATAAAACATTTTAGGAGCAAAACAGTAGCAAAGCAGTAACATGGCAATAATCTGCATAATTAAGCATATGCTAAATAGTTGCAAGTCAAATTCATGTATGGGATTGGCAGGATGATTGTCTATAAAATGATTATAGTCTCACATTCAAAGCTGTAGTAGATGGTGAGATATGAAGCCTAAAAGTCAAATGTTCAAAACATTGTTACTCTTTTGCTCATCAGTGTATATGGAAATGTTTAAGTTTTGGGTGGCAAATCTCTCTAATCAAAAAAATAAAAGAAGTGTCGGTGGTACAGCAATATCTCATTTTTGTTATGAATCCCACAATATCCCTTCAAGATTTTTCAAGTTTCCCACTCCTGGTGAAAAAGGTAATAAACATTGTACTGTCCATTGTTTTAAGGCCTAAGTGGGGCCCAATGCAGCACACAACTTTAGGAATTCTACTAGCCTTTAAAATCTTTGGACATTGGTAGCATTGTGTATTAAAATTGTGTAGGACTGGTTCAGCCTGATCTGAATTTTGATGGTGATGGCATTAAAATAGTGTATATGCAATCAATGGACAATATACTTTCTTTTTCCTGTCTGAAAAAAATGTTTTGATTGGTAGTACAATTTTTCTGCCATCACTAGCAAAATTTTCAATCAGGCGTAACCAATCCTACTTGTATTTGAAGCACAACACTAGTTGTTAGTATCATCATAGAGATAGCAGTGTTCGCCATCCTGTGTGGAGGCTAGGAGAAGAGACTTGGGGCGAGTTGTAAGAATGGGGTGAACCAGTTATCTGGCGCCAAAAAGTTTTATTAAATCTGTTCTATAGATATATGAATGGTCATCAGGGCTGTGGAGTCAGAGTCGTGGAGTTGGAGTCGGTGCCCATTTTGCAGGAGTCGGAGTCGGAGTTGGAGTCGTTATAAAATGGACCAACACCGATTAAAATATATAATAAATTAGTCAAGTTAGTTCAATGCAGTGCCAAGTGCAAGATAAATTTGGTCGTGCCAGTGCTGCTGTTCCCAGATCTTCAGCCTCATCACATGAGGAGTCTAATTTTGAAATATAGTACTTGGATGACATGAAGCAGGCAAAGCGTTACCACAGGGAAAAGGCTCCGCTCCCATAACAAACAGATTGACCAGATTTCAACACAATTTTTCACTTGTTTTTGGAGAAGTAGAAGAGTTTAAAGGGGTTTTCTCACTACAAAGATCATATCTCAGATTATGTGGATAGTAAAAATAAGCACTTTTGTAATTGGATTGCATTACCTAAGTCACTTAGTATAGTAGATATGAGCTTTTCTGTGCATCTGTTTTCTATTTCTGGTGCTGCTAGTCGGGACCTGGCCCCTTTTCTGTGATTGGCTAGTCGGGACAGGCCCCGACAGATTCCACCATGGACACGCCCCCTGCACCGTGATTGGTTGACTGACATTTAATTCACGCAATATATAAAGAAAAGAAAAAAGAGTGTAGCTCACCACATGAATGTAGCAATAAATGTCCATGTGAGGGTTAATCCGCACCGGCCTTTCCTCGTCAAAGATATGCACTCCACACCGTATGAGATCCAAAATCTCCCGGCATGAGACTGAGACTCCAATAGCACAAGTAAAGCACAGATGAACAGGAACCAGCGGTAACGTGCGCAAAAATGTAGATTTATTTGTTAATCCAGTGTTGCAAGGTACAAACAGCAATGAAACCAACGCGTTTCAGGCTCATAACAAGGGCTCATAACGCCGAGCCTGAAATGTGTTGGTTTCCTTGCTGTTTGTACCTTGCAACACTGGATTAACAAATAAATCTACATTTTTTGCGCACATTACCGCTGTTTCCTGTTCATCTGTGCTTTACTTGTGACATTTCATTCAGCCTGTTGGAATACGCCCCCAGACAGGAAATGCCCACGGCACGCTCCCTGCACTGTGATTGGCTACCTGCACACTCTGTGTTTACTCCCCTCTGAGCTGTTAAAAACGAAAGTGAAACCAGCTATGTGAGAGGGCAACACGGAATCCATCCAAATGACGGAACATCCAGCAAATCAGCTTATCACCACTTTATTCCAACATGTATAACAGACAGGACAGTGGTATAATGTTGTACTGTGTTAGCCATAGAAAGTAGCAGAAGAGTGAAGAAATCAGGCGATACCTTTTTTAGGCTGACTGAGTATATTTGATGGTGAGCTTTCGAGAGTACTAACTCCCTTCTTCAGACATGGTGTTATACAAGAACTGAAAATTTACAGACTTTTTATACACAAAAGACATGGACCTTCAAAGGATCTTAGAATTCTTAAAAATAAAATAATGCAATATAAGCAGAGAAGTCATTTACAACAGGTCAAGAAATCAACTATCTGGAAACATGTGAGGCATGACAGAGAGGCCAGTAATTCTTATCTCGTAGTCATCAGGTGTAATTTGTGGCTCTCACAGTTCACACATAGTTTGACATAAAGCTGGCATGAATATTTAGCCCATTTTGCAGAGTCTGAAATTTTTGCATTAATTTAAATTCCCATTCCTTTCTCTCCCTCTGCGTTTTACAATATCCCATTAAAACCACTATCTTCAAATCTTCAATACAGTGGTCCTCTCTGGAAAAGTGTGCGGCCACTGGAAGATCAGTTCTGCTGTTATTAATAGTGAATCTGTGTGAGTTCATGCGCTGGCTGAGTCTCTGCCCTGTTTCCCCCACATAGAGGCCTGTGATGGGACATTGCATACACATAATCAGATACACCACATTGCTAGACCTGCAGGAAAATGTCCCCCTAATTTTGTGCACCTGCGGTGGCTGTGGGAGAGGTACACTGTCAGCCGTGTGGATGTGCCTGCAGGTCTTGCACCTGTACTAAAGGCAGGGGTGAGGTGCCATTTTCAGTTGGGGCCTTCAGGGCACTCCGGACAAAAATACGCCACAGGTTTGGTGGTTGCCGAAAGGAAAGGAGGTGGGGGACTGGGAATATTTCTTTGAGTCTATTGTCCCTATGTAGTACAGGTTGAAGTTCCTTGGCAATCTTTCGTAGGATCTCCAGCTGTGGGTTGTAGGTTACAACTAGGGGCACTCGTTCTTCCTTCTGGGTCTCTTTGTATGTAAGTAAACTGTCTCTGTTGATGGTGGCCGCTTTGCTGATTTGACTGTCCGTCACTTTTGGCCTGTATCCCAATTAGAGAAATTTTGTCCTCAGTTCCAGGAGGTATTTGTCCAGGTCTGTCTTGTCGGAGCAAATACGATTGTATCGTATAGCCTGGCTGTATATAATGGATTGCTTTGTGTGTTTAGGGTGGAAGCTGTCGTTTCTGAGGTAGGCCGTTCTGTCTGTGAGTTTATGGTATATTGATGTGAGTAGCGGGTGGTCTTTAATGTGTATGGTGGTATCCAGAAAGTGGATTTCACTATCTGAATAGCTAAGTTTAAGGTTGATGGTGGGTTGAAGTAATTGAAGTTGTTATGGAATTTAAGTAGGGCTTCCTCACCCGCAGTCCAGATGACAAGGATATCATCGATATAACGGAGGTACATCATGGGTTTGGTGGTGCATGTGGAGAGATACGCTCCTTCCAGTTCAGCCACAAAGAGATTTGCATACTGGGGCGCACATCTGGACTCCATTGCAGTTCCCATTCGCTGTAGATATAGGTCCTCTCCAATTTTAACATTGTTGTGGCTGAGTATGAACTGTATGAGCTGTGTTACTGGTTTTGTTGGGAGGTTTAGTTTCTCCAAGTGCGCCCGACATGCTGCAACTCCATCCTTGTGGGGTATGTTTGTATACAAGGATTCTACATCCATGGTGGCCAAAATGGTGCCCTCAGGAAGTGGACCGAGGGCATTGAGTTTAAGAAGGTCCGTGGTGTATGCTGTATGTCTACTGTCCTGTCTGTTATACACGTTGGAATAAAGTGGTGATAAGCTGATTTGCTGGATCTTCCGTCATTTGGATGGATTTCGTGATGCATTTGTAGGTTTGACTGGCAGCTCCTTCCGTGCGGATCGTGCAGAACCACATGAACCAGAGCAACGTGTTTAAAGGCATCTAATGGCATTAAGAAGGGAAACCTATTCATATGAGCACGGACACACTGCAAGGGGGTAAGCTGCAATAAGCTTTATGTTTATATGTATGTGAGGGGGATGCTGGCTCTATACTCCTCTCCCAGCTCTATGGTGAATGATCTGGGTAATTACTGACTGTTTAACTCATAGATCCCCTCCAATAACACAGTCTTATGTCCTGTGTTCCCTCCAAATAACACAGTCATACAGCCTCCTGCCTGATAACAAAGAGGGAGGAGGAAGGGTCAGTGTGCATTCCTCACATGTGTTTAATCAGTTCAGGCTGTGTGTATAACTGGTTATAGCACAGCAAGGAGCTTGTGGAGCCAGCCTGAAGCTGAAGGCTCTGTAGGCATAAGAAGCATGCAGGAGGCTGTATAGCTGTCCAGACATCCTTCCCCTGCTAACACAGAATGATGATGTCACAGTTCTTAAGTGAGGAGAGACACGCTTCCTGGCAGGAGAGACAAACCTGCTGAGAGGAGAGACACACCTCCTGACAGGAGAGACACGCTTGCTGAGAGGAGAGACTCGCCCATGGATTTCAAATTCAATCTCATAGAATTAACTAAAGAGCAAGAACAATTCAAACGATAAAACCCCTTTAACTGTTCATCAGAACTGACTGTGCCTGAGGCAATTCCTTTATACCCTGAAATTGTTAGAGATGTTGCCCATGGGGTCACCGCTTTGCCACCAAACCAAGTTAGTGTATAGAGGCCTTTCTCTAGCTTGGAAATAATGCGATTAGATTTGAGGTCATCTATGAAGGAGGATCTGATGGAGGCAATACTATTTCTCAGAACAAATTCATAGACTCACTACACACGTGTTATTCAGTACATTTTTGTTGAAACTGTTTTTTTTCCACTTACGGTAGCGTTTTGTATATTTACTACACTATAACTTTGAGCATGAGACTAACATCATTTTATAGACAATTATCTTGGCTATCTCATATATAACTTTGACCTGCTTAGTTCTGCAGATTCTTGAAATGTACTGCATTGTTACAGTTTTGCTCCTGGTGGTGGGACAATCTTTTTCTTCTTGTACACTAGAAATTATAACCTGTTCTCACAGTCCCTATTAGCTAAGTGTGTTATTAGGCTGATTCCCAAGCAAAAGGTCCCGGGTTCAAGCAGCCATGAAGAAGATTTCCCAAGAAAAAAGGAACAGCATCATCCAGCTCATCGATACCACCTCTGGGGCGAGAAAATTACCAAACTGCATCATGTGAGACCATAAAAGCTGTAAGAATATGAAATGAAGTCCATCCATCCATTCAAAAGCCGAGATGGACGTCCAGGCAAAATATCAACAAGTCAGCTCATCACAAGGTCCATCGCTACTGGGCTGTGATGGGTACAAATGAGTTTGGAAGAATCAAGGGAAAAGGTGTGAACGGAGCGAGAAATTGAAGGAACTGTCAGGTTCTGTGGAGGAAGCCTGAGGATATGGGGTTGTTTCACAGCTAAAGATGTTGGATACTTGATCAGAATCGATGTTGATCTCACTGCTGAGCTATATGTGAGTGTCCTACAAGATGAGTTTCTTCATACACCTGAGTACTATGGGTATGAAGAGGACAACATAGTGTTCTAGCAGGACAATGACCTGAAGCATGCATCAAGGATGAAGAAGGAATGGTTCAATGACAATGAGGTAGAGATGCTGTATTGGCCTCCACAGTCCCCAGACCTCAACCCAATCGAACACTTGTGGGTAGAGTTTAATAAAAAGCTGTATTCATACCCAAATCCAGTATACACCAACATTGGGAATGTGTAGAAGAGACCTGGGATCATATTTTAGTCAAGACATGCTTGAATCTGATCCAGAGCCCAGAAAGATTCAGGCAGTGCTGTAAGCCAAAGATGAATTTACCAAATACTAGCAAAATAATAAAAATTAGTATTTTGATTTTTAGAAGCAAAACAGTAACAATGCAGTTACGTAACAAGAATCTGCAAAACTAAGCAGATGCCAAATACCTGCAAGTCAAACTGATGTATAAGATAGCTAAGATGGTTGTCTATGCAATGATGTTTAGCCTCATGTACAAAGCTGCAGTGGACGGTAAGATATGGGGCCTGAAAGTCAAAAGTTCAAAACATTGTTACCCTTTTGCTTGCCAGTGTATGTTCTACCTAAATAGCTTGATTATTTATCATAAGGTGATAAAAAGCCTGATGTAACCATTTTACTACAGTAAAGTTATCACTTAAACATGCGCCATATATGAGGGAGTCAGGAGTCGGAGTTGCGAGTCGGGAGTCGGAGTAAGGGAAATTGAGGAGTCGGAATGGGAGTCAGAGCTTTGGCTTACCGACTCCACAGATCTGCTAGTCATATTCCAAACTTTGGCACGATAAGTGCAGGAGCGACACTTTTTAATGCGAAGAAGATTGGGGGCATCCTGGGGGCATTTCGCACCACATTCATAAAATTAGACACATTTATGGTTCTTTGATACCAAATGTAGACTTGTAACAATTACAACAGCCAGACCAGATTAAATATGGTCTGCCTGAGCACTATTGGCACTACATTATCCCTGTATGTATGACCTGCAGAAGAACATTCTGGCACATTCTACACTGCCTTAAAGCTATTTAGAGCTTGGCTGTCAGCACCAACGTTTATACATGTCGCCCATAGTCTCCCTACCGTTTTTTGCTTTATACACAATCGAAAACTTTCTAAATATATTGGAGTAATCAGTATATATGTTTATATTGTTATTTGTTAAAAATAACCTAATAAATGAATCATTGCATTTCATAAAGTACTTGTATGGTCTCATGTACTGAAACAATCTATATGAAAACAAAGTTAATATTATTTTTATAGTGCATTATGTGAGTTTAGGATGATTTGCAGTTGTCATTTTCTTCAGGAACAGGGAAGGCATAGCATAAATATTTAATGGTACACAAGATTTATAGCAAGTTGTAAATTAGCGTATTGCCAAATGATCAGGAACACAGTGATGTTTAATAGCAATAACAGTGTTCTGCCTTCGACTCTTGAATAGACAAACAGGCATTATGTGATGTGGATATCTTAGCATAATGCAGGGAAAGCAAGACTAGGGCATTGTCTCTTCTATGCAGTGGTCTATCAAATTGAGACAGTATTCAATAACCTTGAGTCCATATCTGTATGTAATGTAAAGGGTAGCTTTCAAGCTAGTCAACTGTGTTATTAAGTTTGACATAAATGAATTATAAGAAACTTCACATTTTACATTGTGGCATGCTATAAACCACCTGTAAATAAAGTTTTTTTTTATCTCTTTGGTGGTGTTTATGGTAAATGGCAAATCAGCTTATTTAAGCAGGAAAAGACTTTTCTAGGTTCTGTCTTATGACCTTGTTTTTGAGGCAGGGTTTTTCCCATCTTAACATTTTGTTTGCTATGCAATTTACCGTCAAAATTAAGAAAATTTGCTCTTGAGTCCACCTGGAAACCATACAGTTATTAGAAAATGCCTATGCCATGTTTTTATGGGTTGCATACAGAATGCACCGTGATGTAGTTCTAGTACCAATTCTTCAAAATCATTTGAGAAAAGCTATTCTATGTAGGTCATGTTGTAGTCTTAACATCTGCCCTCCCCTCCAAAAAATGAGGGTAAGCTGTCATGCAATAATAATATAAAGACATGCAGCTACAGTGTCCAAACAATAACCAATGCACCAAAGGAATGAAGAAAAACGGTGGGCACTATACAGAGGTTCACATCCAAAAATAAATATTTTAGTATAGGTATTAATATAAAAAGCTAAATCCCAACACTTTATTCCATCCCTATAAAATCTGTTAAAATGTAAATACAAATGCACCATTCCTCAGTAGGGAGACACAAATGTGTACAAGTCTTATAGAATCACAAAATGAGCCAAAAGATCCAGCTTTTAGAAATATAAAATAAATTGAGTCCAAAGGCCCAATGTGTGCAGATATATAAAAGAGAGTAATGTCCGCTCTCAACGACAAATGAATTTAACTTAGACCGGGTTCACAACTGCTTCCTTGGTTCCATTTGAAGCCTTTCTTGCACAGGTGGAACCAAGTCCATTTCATGAGCATCACCCACAACGTGAAACAGACTCAATTGACTAAATGGGGTGTATTGGATTACCATTATGATTTCTGTAGTTATACCGGAAAAATAGTGCAGCAAATATTTTTTGCCATTTTTTTAATGAAAATTGTGATAAATGCCCCAAACAGAACTCAAATGTCAACTAGGACTTAGATAACAATACAATGAGAAAAATTATGTAAAGTAATATCAAAATTCAATGTGACAGTAAATAACACCAGATCAGGAAAGTTTCCTACATACTGTAATTCCATACCAAAAATGATCCAATAGATCTTCTACAGCAAATGTCAGTTAAGGATCCAAGAGATTATGTCAAATCATGAATCATAATTATGTGGCCAGAGCAGAAAGAAAGCCCCAAGGAGAATACCAACTTCCTCAGGGGGTCTCTAAATTTAGTAATGTAGCATATTCTCTTGCACACTTATCTTATATTGCAATAAAAATCCTATAGGATAATTTTTTAGTATTGCATTATGCCTGAGACCTTTCCTGATCTGACGTGGTAATATAATGTTATGCTGAATGCTTATATTATTACTATATCTGGTTTATCTTATTCTCTTGTTATTAAAGATTAATTCATCTGTCTATTGGTACTGGACATCACTCTCTATTATAGTTCTGTAACTGGTACTTTGACATCAGTGAATATCCTATGTATTGGATTTTTCGACTCCTTTTGTGATAAATTCTATGACTTTTGCAAATGTATATGTCTCCTTATCTTGAGATTGCGTATATGAGTTTGTTTAAAAAAGTTTTTATGAGGATAAAATAAAGTGTTGTGATCTTTTGTATATTTCCTATGGTACATAATTCTAAAACACATTATATGTTGGGACATTTCAGTGCCTTGGAAAATTTGAGTAAGAACTGAAAATTGTGTGAACAGATTTTTTCAAATCTTGTAACATAACTGATGTAGTAAATATAGACTTTTGCCAAACAGGCAAGTAAATTGGTATATGGGCTTCTACCCTTCAAAGACTTAGTAGCGTTTAAAACTAGACACAACATATGTCTATGAAGAAGAGAAAATATGTGAGGAGTAATGCAATGTACTCATAAGACTTTTGAGATGTTTGTGCTTTCAGAAGGATCACAAACCTTTTCAGCTCAGACTTTCCAAGACGATCAGAAGTTATTTTCACCTGTCAGTATCAGTAAAGCTTCATGGCAGGACCCAGATTATCTTTTGTGTTTATGAATTGATGTAGAATGAGGGAATTAAGCATCTTTTTGTAATTTCCAATAATTTGACATGACCTGTCAGACACGTGGGTGGAAAGTTAATTACCTCTTATGTTACAGATTAGCCTTTGCAAGTTATCACCGGGATTGCTGGCAGGCTTGTACAAGGAGTCTCACTTGTCGACTGCCAGCTTGTTCCCGGAAAGGTGTCATTTTCCCTATATGTCATCGCCTCCAGTCTCTTTGCACTGTGTGGGCTCCCCAGATATCTCATACTAGAAATCACATACTGCTGTAGCTAGTTGAATCAAAAGATGAATACTAAGGTTTATGTATTTTCTTAAGACAAAACTTGCAAAAAGTAAAAGTTTTTTTCTTATTATTGTCTTATTATTGTCACAATTAGCAGTTGCAGATTTTTTATTTTTTTTTTCTAAACCAATAACATCTCTGTAGACTTACACCCTGCCTAACAGGCAGAGGATCTGCCCTGAAGAGGACTTCCCCAACCCTCGAAGACTGTCCCTGTAATGGAAGGATTTTCTATGTCTATACCAACACATTTCTGTGCAAAATTAAACGGTGTTTCTTCAGGGGAGTATGTAGAAGTATTATGATATAAGTGGTCTAAAAAAGGCTACATAGATCAGTGCTGGTGTCTCTGATAGATTAAAGAATGGTCTTGATGTCCATACATCCTTTAGGGCATCCGGGTAAAATTAGTGGCAAGTAGTCGGTGACTGAAAATCAAACCAAAATTAGCTTATTCGCTCCTAACAACCAACCACAGCACAGCTTTCATTTACAAGAGCAGAATGTAAAATATGCTTACAGAGTCTCACATAATAAGGTGACATGGAAGCAAGAAAAAGCTTTTTGCATGTTGGAATTTATCTCTATCTCTGTGGCTACCATGCTCCTATCTATGCCCTTGGTGATCTGGATGCTGGCATCTTAGGACTCCAAATTCCATATCGGCTCCATTTTTACCACAAGGGCCATGAGTCATTATGTATTATTGATTTTCATTAGTGAATATTGTCTGTACACTTTTCCCTGATGAACCCCATTAATCTTGGGGGGAAACGCGTTTGGTGTATTCATTTAGTCAACAATAGTTTAAGGGCTATAGTAATTAAGGTTCCAGTTGGGGATGCCCTTATTCGGGCGAACACTCCATTTTTTGGCTAGATAGCATAGCTGATAGGGATAGTTATTAGTCACTATATAAGGAATGTTTTTGTCTGTTCTATGTAATTTTTATTGATCATATTAAAGGTTAAGTTTTATGAGGTCCTAGGATTTATACCACCTTGTTGTGGATTTGTGGCATGTAGGAATTTGCAAGAACGGGGTCTGCTGAGACAGTAATGTCAAACTTTCAGAATAAATGTGGTCCACATAGAAACTCACCGAGTGCAGCAATTTGAAACCTTGGAACTACATGATGTTTAGTGATGAGGTTACTTTTCACCTAACTGGGATGTTGAATTGCCAAAACGTTAGAATTTAGGGCTCTGGAAAGCCATATCTCTTTATCGAGCATGGGGGACTCGCGTTAAGTAAATGAGTTCGGTGCAGTGAGCAGTCCCAAAGTCTATGGTCCCTTCTTTTTTCCAGAGGATACTGTCACTGGCCTGTCCTGTCTCCCTGTGACTTCTTTCTTTTGGGCCAGACTAAGGGCAACATGTATGAGCAGAGCTACCTCAGTTTTCTGTCATGTTTTGCGCCAAAAACCCTGCCGTAGCTGTGTCCAATAGATGTATGAACTGTCCTATGCCAAAATCTGGCACATGCTGTGACAGACCCGACACTTTTGTATGAACTAATTCTAAAGGGGCATGTCACGCCAGATTTGTATGACGAGCAACATTTATGAATGTTTCATGACAAAATGTGGCCTGAAACTATCCGACCAATCCATATCAATTTCAAACTGGTGAGGCCGAGACAAATTTTGGTGCAAACACTCTATGTGCCACTTTTTGGCACACATTTATAAAGAGTTGGGAAACACTTTCACATACTGACGAATACTACACTAACCTACTGAGAAGTACAACTGTTGAGGTGGCGCAATTCTTCATACATGTCTCCCTCAATGTATCTGACCTTCTGTCTACAGAATCTGAAGACAATGAGACAATGCATCAGTGAAACAATACAATCCATATCTAAAGATATACTGGGACATGTCTGGACAGAACTGGACTATTGCCTAAATATCTGCTGTCTCACAAATAGCAATCACTTTAAACACATGCAGTCTACAAATAAAAGCTGTCTTTTCATGTTAATAAATAAGGGGTTATGTTCTCTCAATTGTAAATACTGAGGCTATAAGTTTGCACCATCTCTTTTGAATAGTGCTGTATTCTAGCTAGAAATTCTTCAGACTGGTGTTGCCTTGGTTTTCTACATTCTTGTAATCTGGTCAAGAAATAATATTGACGTTTTACCCTGTCTTCTACTATTCTTGTTCTTCAATGATAATTTAGATCCCAATGCTGCATGCTATGTAATTTACTGTTCTTTTTTATTTTATATTCAACTCTTTCTCCTTTATAACTAGCTCAAAAAGGGGTAACACTCTTCATTAGGAAGAGGCACTATGTAAATTTAGTGACACTTATAAATCATCATTGCTTCACTAAAATTTAAATGTATTAAAATAAGCCCAGGGGAAAAGAGTTAGAACTTGGCAGCACCATCTATTGGAAGTAGCATAACTCAAGTCACATCCAACTTATTAAGCTTTGAAATGTGATTGGGAGTAATGCCATGCTAATTATCTGCAAACAGCTGTTTTTGGGTGTTTCCGCCTCATCAGTGCAGAGTAAAATACTAGTTGGTTGTCTAAGAGGCCCTAGAGGAACTCAAAAGGAGTAATATTCTTCATTAAGGATAGGCACTGTGTACAGTAGGTGTGAGGAGATTTATACACCATGGTTGCTTCACTGAAATTTAATTGGGGAAGTTGTTATCAGTTTTTTAGTTGATGTTTGTGTACAATTTATTGGTACCATTTTATATGTTAGTTTTGTATACTACTAAATTTCAGCATTGAATGGTTTGTCTGCTTTAGACAATCCTTTTTGTTAGCAGAATCTCTGAATGACAAGCTAATCACTGGGTATCCTGATGCTAGGATATCCTTAGTGATTAGCTGTAATTTGTTGAGGAATTCAGAAGCAAATGTCTAGTCCCCATGTGGTGCTGCCACAAGAGACAAAAAGCATTACATGGTTCCCACTGAAATCAGTGCATGAACTTGCTGGATACTCTAGCCCCTTAATCCCTTACCGCATCTGGGCATTTAGGAATGTCCTGATGTGGATAAGGGGCATTGTTGTGGGATTGCGCTGCAATGCCGCTACATAGCCGACAGGTGTTGTCTGCTAATCGCTGCTAAGACCTGTCGATTAAAGCGTGGGATGGAGGCGGCTCCTAGGTAGGAAGTTGTAAAACTACCATATAGGTACACCCTATTGCATTGTCTATGCAATGCAATAGGCTGTATTAATGATCAAGCCCTTTAGTGGTGAAAAACCCTAGAGGGACTCAAAGTTAAAGTAAAAAAAAATGTATTAAAGTATAAAAAAATTAAAAATATTAAAACTTCAAATCACTCCCTTTTGCCATTTTACAAATAAAAAATTAAAATAATAAAAAAGTTATACATACTGTAATTGGTTTCACCGAATCTGTATAGGTCCAATATATTAAAATATAACATAATGTATCCCATATGTTGAACACCGTATACAAAAAAAATTTCAAACGGCAAAATTGTGGGTTTTTTAGTCATTTAAGTCATTAAAAGTTATAAAAAAGTTTTCCAAACTGGTACCAATAAAAAGTACACTTCAACTAGCAAAAAAGCACCAACACTCAAGTCTGTAGGTAAAAGTACAAAAAAGTTATTGGTCGCAGAAAATTAGAAAAATAGAAAATGATTTTTTTATGGTACCAAAACATAATGAAAACCATACATGATTGGTATTACTGGATTTGTATCAGCTTGGAAAATACAGACAACACATCATTTATACCGAAGATTGAACACCATAAAAACAAAACTTCCGCAAACATGGCGCAAGTGGGTTTTTTTTCAAATTTTTCCCCACTTAGTATTGTTTTGCTGTTTTACAGTATAATCTCTTGTATGATGAATAACACAATTAGAAATTACATCTTGTCTCACAAAATAAAATCCCACACATGTTTATGTAGGTGAAAAAATAAAAAAGTTATGGCCCTTGGAAGGCGAGGAGGAAAAAACAAATGTGAAAAAATAGTAGGCTTGGTCTTTAAGGGATTAGGTACCAAGAATTTTTTTTTTCATTTTGTTCATTGGTGCACTACAAGAGCCATAACTTTTTACATTTTCTGTCGATATGGCCATAGGAGGGCTTGTTTTATTTTTTCAATGCCACCATTTTACGATACACATAAGTTATTGATTAACTTTTATTAACTCTTTCAGGGAATACTGGGAAAAAACAGTCATTCTGTCACAGTTTTTTTGTAATTTAAATGTTCATATGGTAAACAACTGTTACAACTTCCTTCTATGGTCAGTATTGCAATACCTTAATTATATATATATATATATTTTTATTTCTTTTCCCTTTTTAAAATTTCTTTTCACTTGTTTGTGTGTCTTCGTATTATAAGACCTAAAACATTTTTATTTTTCTGCTGTCAGATTTGTATAAAGGCTTGTATTTTGCAGGATGACTTTTAGGGCCACATGTATGAAAACTGTTTAGGTCTAAAACTCACTCTTTTGCCCATAGTAAACTATGGGCAAAAAAGTGAGTTTTAGACCTAGGCAGGTGAATACATGTGACCCTTAGTTCTTAATAGCACCATTTTTGGGTAAATAAGACTTTTTTGATCTCTTTCTATAAAGCTTTTTTTTAACAAGATTAGCAAAAATTTACAATTTTGAAATTGTTTTTTATTAAATTTTTGATACTGTTCACCATGTGAGTTAAATAATGTTATAAGTTTATAGTTTTGGTTGTTATGGCTGCAAAGATACTGATTATGCACAGGTTTTATTTTTTTATTTAATTTTTCCATACACAAGGATTTTGTTATGGAAAAATGGTGTTTTCTATTTTTTTTATTTTACTTTAGATTTTTTTTATTTGTCATTCTTCAACTTTTTCATTATTTGCTGTCCCAAATACTTAGGACTTAAACATGCAATCATTTGATTGCTCATACAATACACAGCATTACTTAAGTTGTGCATTATATTATACCTGTCCGTGTGAAATTTCAGGCCATTTTACTGGACCTTACCTCTGGCAGAGTCTTAAAAGCATACACAGAAGGCAGATGTGGGAGCCTTCATTATATCCCCAACTACTATATAAAACCATGAACTCCCTGGGAACACATTGCAAGGGGTGCCATTAGGGTGAGAAAGAAAACCCACTCCCTCTAAAACCACTTAGATGCAATGGTCGTTATTTACTGCAGCATCTAAAAGGTTAAACAGCTCAGATTTGAGATATGTCTACTCTTTTCCAATAGAGCAAGGTCCTGGCTGTCATCAGACACCTAAGCCCCTGCTTCATCTAGCACTGATGGCAGCCCATTTGTGTCCTGCCAACAAAAGACATATTGTGGTCCTTAAGGGGTTAAAGCTAAATATACTCTTTAAAGCTGCTCTTCACCCTGGCTAATAGCTGCAGGTCCTTAATGAAGGAACTTTCCCTTCTTGAAAATGAGTTTTCTAAAACAGATAACCCCGTTAATTAATATTTATCCTTCACGTTTAGAACATGATCATAAAAACAGCTGTAATTCAATAGCGGCTTAAGATCATCGCCTTGCCAGTACACTATTAGCACTTTATTTTCTTTGTGTATTATTACTTTCTCACCTCCTAGCAGCAACCATTATTGCGAATCCATCATTCTTTGTGCATCATTGTCCTCCACAGTGGGAAATACCGTAACTATGTACACATCTTTTTTTTAATCTTCCATTATATCTCCGGCTTTTAATTAGACCATGAATTGCATGGAGCAGATTCATTTTGACGGCATTGTTAAAGCATGAATGGTGTGACATGCTTTGTTACAAATAGTTATATCCATCATTTAGCATGGTGGATTAAGACATGCTTTTGAGTCGCACTGATTTCTGAGATAATTACAGTGACAACAATAGAAGTTTCAATTCATATCACTTTTATATTACATGACAAATTTCCATCATCAATATTATGCCAGAACAGCTCAAAATATGTAGTACAATAAAAAACAACCCAGATTAGATCACTAGTATGATATTTTCTTACATGTGTTTTTAGGAGAACTCTATGGCTTCTTAAATATTATCAAACATATAAAGTATGACCAAAACCAATTCTTTTTATTAGCTTAATGTCAAAAGGCGACAGGAAATATTTTATTAAAATATTAGGAATATTGGATTGGACTTGATCTCCAAACACAAGGTCAAGAACTCCTTGTGACTTTTCAAGAAATGACTGTGAAGTCCATTGTACTTAAGAAATATTGTTAGAAAGTTATTTATATAAGAGAACAGTTGGTAGAAAGGTAGTAGTATAATGGGGACTTAATTATGTTGTTACCTGTATTTAGTCACTAAGGCAACAACATAATTATTTTATCTACTTGTAGCAAGAACAATGGTACATAAGCAGGGCCTTTAGTCTACTTAAAATCAGTAGGTTTCTCTCTTTTTTGACTTGCTGCGGTGAAAATATACTATTCAAAATTGAGGAAAAAGTGATATATAAACCTACACTAGACTTTGTCTGTCAGCATAGTCGTCGCCCTGAAGAGAGCGGCTTCATTTTGACAAACAAATCTAGAACCCTCTAAGGATTAAAGATTAGCAAAAAGTCTCTAGCAATCTGAGGAGTACCTATGGTCAGGTAATTGTACCCAAGATGAAAAGGCCTCCTTTTCATCTTGGGTGCCATTACTTGATCATAGGTACTCCTCAGATGGCGACATCGATAGCCTCTTAGGACAGATGAGTATCATTTGTATGCCATAAGTACAATGTTTATGTTTATAATTGTCAATTTTGATTGTTTTGGTCTACAGCTTAAATGTAAATTCCCATGATGAGCACTTTTTTAGTGGGAAATGCGTCGGTATTGCTGGAGACTTTTTGCCAATCTTTAATCCTTTTTGCATGTTTAGAGGGTTCTAGACTTGTTTGTTCTTCAGAGCGACAACTCTGCTGACAAAGTCTAGTGGAGATTTATATATCAGTTTTTCCTCAAATTTCCCTCTAAAGTATACTTTTAGATTGGACACCTTGTAATAGATATATACAGGGGAAAAGAAGACATATTTTAAATTTATATATTTTAATGGGGAAAATTATTTTGCAGTGATTATCAGCCCTAGCAACCAGTCTATTTCAGCCTTTTTTTTCCAACTTAAAGTCAAAACTGCATTGATTTCAGTGGAGGAAAGTAGTCACAAGGGTATAGCAGCTGTTGGATGTTCATAGGCAGCACCTGTCCCCGGTCAATGGAGCCTGAAATGACCCAAATGTCCTGCTTCCACATTTAAACACACTAATATTCAAATTAGACATGACAGGTGGCCTTTGTATTGGAAACCAGGATATTTAAGTTATTCCTCTGAGAAGTGATGAAGTTATATAGTACTGAAACAAGTTTTTCTTTATTGTAATATACACTGACAAGCAAAAGGGTAACCATTTTTTGAACTTTTGACTTTCAGGCTCCATATCTCACCATCTACTACAGCTTTGAACATGAGACTACAATCATTTTACAGACAACCATTTTGGCTATCTTATACATCAATTTGACTTATAATTATTTTGGATATGCTTAGTTATGCAGATTCTTGCCATGTAACTACATTGTTACTGTTTTTCTCCTGATGGGGGAACAATTTTTGTAACTCATATTATACAAGAAGAAATCCTGTTCTCACATTCCCAAATAGATTAGTGTGTATCAGGTTGATTCCCAAGCTATAGGTCACTCTTTCAAATCGAAGAGCAGCCATGATGAAGATTTCCCAAGAAAAGAGAAACCGTATCATCCAGCTCATCAACGGTGGTCTCTCAGCTAAAAACATTGCCAAACATGTGAATGCCATGACACTTGGAAGAATATGAAATTAAGTCAGTCCATCCATTCAAAATCCAAAAAGGTGGACATCCAGGCAACAAGTTGGTTAATCACAATGTCTATCAGTTCTGGCGTGACTAACATAGCAGTGGAGAGAGCTTGTATACTTCATAATTGTGAGATCATAGACGCCCATGCAAGCACCGTGTGACAAGCATTACACAAGTCTGGAATGGTGGTCCGAAAAAGATGAAGAAGCCTCGACTTCAATATCGTCATAAGAAGCATCGGCTCGAGTTTGCAAAAAAGTACAAAAAGTGGACAGTAGACAATCGGAAACAGGTGATTTGGAGCAATGAGATAAAAATCAATAGACCGGGCTCTGATAGGTGCAAGTGGGTCTGGAAGAATCAAGAGAAAAGGAGTCTAACAGATCAATCAATTGAAGGAACTATCAAGTCCAGTGGATGAAGCCTGATGAAGTGGGATTGTTTAATAGCCAAAGGCACTGAATACTTGACCTGGATCAATTGTGGTCTGTATATTTCACTTATAGTAAATATTTGACAGGTACAACAGATTGTAAACATTTTATAGCTAGGAGTCATAAACTTTGGAGCCATATATATCTAATATAGTTGAAACCAGATGTTTACATAAGCTATATAGAAAGACACATCTGCATGTTTTTCTCACTATCCGACATGAAATCAGAATAAACCTTACCCGCTTTTAGGTCCAATATTATGTCAATTAAAGAGTTTCAAAAAGTATTAACATTACAACTAAGGAATACTAAGCCTTTAAACAATTTGGGACTGCCCATATGATGATGTCATGTCTTTGGAAGCCTCTGATAGGTTTATTGGCAACATCTGAGTTATAATTATACGCAAGTACAAACAAGGTGGGAATGTCCAGCCATTATACCGCTCAGGAAGGAGACGGGTTCTGTGTCTCAAAGATGAACGCGCTTTGGTCCAACATGTGCATATCAACCCAAGAACAAAAGCAAAAGACATTGTGAAGATGCTGCCGGAAGCTGGTAAGTTTGTGTCATTTTTCCCAGTGAAACCAGTACTGTATCAACATGGCCACTCTGCCTGGAAGAAGCCATTACTCCAAAAGCAACATGAAAGCTAGATTAATGTTTGCAAAGGCACAAAGGAACAAAGACCTACAATGTTGGAGACATGTCCTGTGGCTTGCCGAAATTAAAATTGAACTCTTTGACCATAATGACCATCCTTATGTTTGTAGGAGAAAGGGATAAGCTTGGAAGCCTAAGAACACCATCCTAACTGTGAAACATGGGGGTGGCAGCATCATGTTGTGGGCTTATTTTGCTGCAGTAGGAACTGGTGCACTTAACAAAATAGATGGAATCATGAGGAAAGAAGATTAGGTGGCAATACTGAAGCAATATCTTAAGTCATCATCCAGGAAGTTAAAACTTGGGGGGAAATGGGTCTTCCAAACTGACAATGACCCAAAGCATACTGCCAAACTGGTTACAAAGAGGCTTAAGGATAACCAAGTTAATGTTTTGAAGTGGCCATCACAAAGCCCTGATCTCAATCCTATTGAAAATTTATGGGCCAGGCTGAAAAGGTAAGTGCGAGCAAGGCGACCTACAAATTTTGCTCAGTTAAACCAGTTTTGCAAGGAGGATTGGGCCAAAATTCCTACCAACTGTTGTGAGGAGCTTGTAGAAGGATAACAAAAACGTTTGACCCAAGCATTGCTAGCAAATACTAATAAAATGTATGTAAACTTTTGACTCATTATTCTGGCATTTGGCAAATATAAATAATTTTGGTAATCCTAATTGACTTAAAACGGGTAAGGTTTATTCTGATCTCATGTCAGATGCGGGAGGTGGGGCGGCAGCCCGCTGGCCCCATAGACTTTCATTATTTGCAGTGCGTATTCGCCGCTAGTAAATGACATGTCACTTATCTCCCCCCGCGGCATATTGTGCGAGCGGGGAGAGGAGGCGTAATCCATAGTTCTCTATGAGAACTGTGGATTATCATAATGACTGGCACGTATCTCGCCCCGTATTTAGTGCAGTATGGCGCGAAATATGGGCGGAAATATGTCCCAGTTTAAGCCGTGTGAACATGACCTTATTGTTCTGAGCTGCCGCCAGTCATTCACTCCAACCATGGTGAGTCATTTCCTGCAGAGTCGTATCTCTAGTAACTGTACTTTGAAAGCCTTTCATAATGCTAAGCTTTAGCCTTAGTACTACGCTCTATATATCTCTTGAACTCATTGTCAGTGTAACAGGAACAGCTAGGAACAGCTGAGCTGACACGGTATGTCAATCACTACTAAAGACCCTCCCACAGCCTGAATAGCATGTGTGTCTGTGAAACTGGATGGTGAGAAAACTCCTTTAATGGAAGACAACCACTGCTGAAAGCAAATCATAAAAAGGCGAGACTGGAATTTGCCAAAATGCACATTGACCAAGCCACAACATTTATGGGAGAACGTCCTATAGGAAGATAAGACAGAACTGGATACTTTTGGCAAGCCATATCAGCTCTGTGTTCACCGCCATGAAAAATTAAGCATACAAATAAAAGAACATTGAACATGGAGAAGGCTCAGGCATGTTTTGGGCCTGCAGATTATGTCTTGAATCTGTGCAGGGTACAATAAACTTTCAAGACTATCTGAAGCAAAATGTGCTGCCCAGTATCAGAAAGATTGGTTTCAGTCACAAGTCATGTGTCCTCCCAAAGGATAATGACCCAAAAAACAGAGCTAAAACATCCAAGAATAGCAAAGAGCAAAGCATTGGACTATTCTGAAGTGGCTTCTATGAGCCCTGATCAAAATCGTATTGAATGTCTGTGGAAGAAGCTGAAACATGGTGTCTGGAGAAGGTACCTTCAAACCTGAGAGAGCGGGAGCAGTTCACTCATGAGGAGTGAGTCAAAATACCTGTAGACAGGTGCAGAAGTCTCATTGAGAGTTAGAGTATGTTCACATGGCGTGTTGGATCCATTTTTGGATCCGTTTTGGATCTGAAAAACGTATTAAAAATCGCTGCATAAATCGCATCCAAAACACATCCAACACTCATTCAACACGCAGGTACGTGTTCGAATGCGTTTTTGCTGCAGCAGAAATGCACCCTATATTTTTAAATAGGGTGCTTGCTGCAACAAACAGATCAAGAATTGACATGTCAATTCTTTGAATGGATCCGAAAGACGTATTTAAAATACGCTTCGGCAATCACTCGTCTGAACACCGTTGCTTGTTTTACTATGAAAGCAATGTAAAACACACTGCACATTGTTAAATGCATGTTTGGGTCCATTTAGAAACATGAATCCAAACACGCATGTAAAAACAGATCCAAAAATGGATCCTGCACACTGCGTGAACATGCCCTTACAGAAATCATTATTTGCAGTGATTGCCTCAAGAGGCTGTGCAACAAAACATTAAGTTTAGGGTACCATCATTTTTGTCCAGGTCAGTTTCTTTTTTTTTTTTTATTATTTGTGGTTGAACTAAAATTCAAAAGAAATGTCTGATGTTCGTGAGTTTTTTTTTTATTTAATTTATATTTAGCTTCTTTCTTTAATGGAAGGGTACCAATAATTTTGTCCACTTTGTATCATGCACACAATCATGAGAAAAAGAAAGTGCAACCTTTTAAGATTCTTTGATTTTACAAATAGGTCTTACAATTAGGTTTTTATAACCTCAGATGAATGACAGCATGCAACAGATTCAATCATGTCATTATTTATTTCACAAAAACTAGGCCAGACTGCAATAGCAGTGTACTGCTTGTAAAGAAATTAATAGTGTAAGTAGCAGCCAGGTGCTTCTAATCTAATACCGTTGATTAATTTATCAACAGGAAGTATAAAAACAGAATTTTCTTTCATTTTACTGGTATGGAGCATTAAAGGGGTCTTGCCACAATGTAATGTTGACGTGGGATCCTCCAAAATAGGTATTTAATCACTTTTCTAAATATATGTGATTACAAAAATTGCAGCCTGAGAGAGCTACAGGCTGCCTTACCTGCCCTTAGTCACTTAAAAGCTTATATTAGATACGACCTGACAAGAGCTGCTGGCCGGGCTTGTGCAGAGCACACTTCTTATCAGATGAGAGGGAGCTGAAGAAGCTTTCAAGGCACCGGGTAAAAATATGTTGTCTTTTGTATACAGAATCCACTAGTTGTAATGTGATTATCTGAGTAGATCCCTGCTTTATCTGATGACAGGGAACATGAAGAAGCATTCAAGAGGCTGTGGAGAAAGCTGTTGTCTTTTGTATACAGAATCCACTAGTTATAGTTTGATTATTTGAGTGAACATTTCACACGATTCCTTATACATGTCTCTGTGCTCTGGCTGTGTCTCTCACTCTCTTAGCTCAGCGTGGCTTGTTTACATTTGCTTCTTAGCAGATAAGGAACATCCTGGCAAAACCCCTTTAAGGCAGTGTTAGTGCAATTCATTGTTGCTGCCCACCAATCTGAGTTACAAGCATTAAATAGCTGCAGGTATCCTGGTCCTGGTGGATTTTACCCTGAGCCAGGTAAGGGGAGCTTATCTGAAAAGTCTCTCCCTTTAGCAAACAGTGGAGAGACCTGTCAGTTAAGCTGATGGGGGAGGCAGAGGAACTGGACATCAGACTAATTTCTCCGGGCTACTACCCATAATTTGCCCAGCTTTACCTGCTGTTTAAAGGAGTTTTCTCCCTACGAAGATCATAGCTCAAAAGAATGGGTCCAAAAATCTAAGCATGTGTGTCCTTGGTTGCCACAAGCAAAGTGATATGGTTTAGGAGAATGAGCTGTTTGTTTAGTGCTTGGGAACGAAGTGAGAGCTCCGGTTGGGTTACGTTCAGGTCACACCCCCGGCCGTAATCGGGAACGTGTGTCTGAAGGAGATGCAGGAATCAGGTCGCGGAAGGGAGCGCGCAGAGGGACACGTGGAGAGAGAGTGAGATTTGACACTGACAGCAAGCAGTGGTAGGTGAGACGTATGCCTGCGGGGTTGGACACTGATAGCAAGCAGTGGTAGGTGAGACGTATGCGTGCGGGGTTGGACACTGGCAGCAATCAGTGGTAGGTGAGACATATGCATGCGGGGTTGGACACGGACAGCAAGCAGTGGTAGGTGAGACGTATGCGTGCGGGGTTGGTCACTGACAGCAATCAGTGGTAGGTGAGACGTATGCATGCAGGGTTTTTCACTGACAGCAATCAGTGGTAGGTGAGATGTATGTGTGCGGGGTTGGTCACTGACAGCAATCAGTGGTAAGTGAGATGTACGCATGCGGGGTTGGTTACTGACAGTGATCAGAGGTCCTGCAGCACAGAGAGAGATCATGTGCAGTCCCATGTAAACACAAACAGATAAAGCGTATAGTTTTGTTCTGCAGATCTGTAGAGGTCAGAAGTGTAATAATCTGCAGTATATATTACTGTGTGAGAGAGACAGAGAAATAAAATCCCCAACTTTCCGAGAGTCCTGAATGTCAAATGCCCATTCTAATTACAAAGTATGTAGAGAGAGTGAGAAATTGAGATTTACACAATGGAGTTACACTTAGCTTTTCGTTTCCAACAACAGCTGAGAACCTTTCCCTTCCCCTGGCTGACTCAGAGTGAATTCTCACGTGCACACGTTGGGGCGTATCTGCAAAGAGAGAAGATACTCCCTGCTGGGAGAATAAACACACCCCTCCATTTCAGAAGCTCTGCTTAGCAAGCAGAATAAACGACTGCCAAATGATGAAACGAGAATACCCCTTTTAACCTAAAAAGATGTAGTGGTTCAGGGTAACACCAATATCACTGGGATTGGGAAACCTGATACTATGTCATGCTGCCTATTCCGGCATCATGAAGTAGTTGACAAGTTCCCATCTATGAGAGCTCTGTATACCTAAACAAATATCCACAAACCTCAGTGAACTAAAGCAATGTTGTAAAGAAGAGTGGACCAAAATTCCTCCAGGAGTATTGAAGAGACTAGTAAAGTAATACAGAAAACCACTACATCAAGTTAATGCCGCTAAAGGTTGTTCTACAAGTTATTAATTTGTGGGGTGTACTTAGTTTTTTACACATGGCTCTCTCATTTTGATTCTTATTAAATCATGGTGTAATCTGTTTTGCCGTTGTTCATCCAAGGTTGTATTTTCCTATTCCTGACTATACATATTTATGATGTGTGTATGCATGTGTGTATATAAGAAATGGTGAAAATAAGTATTTGATACACTGGCAATTTTGCAAGTATTCCCACCTACACTATTGTAAATGCACTTCAACTATGAGAGAAATTATCTAAAAAAAAATCCAGAAAATCACATTGTATGATTTTTAAATAATTAATATGCATTTTATTGAATGAAATAAGTATTTGTTACAATAGGAAAACAGAACTTAATATTTGGTACAGAAACCTTAGTTTGCAATTACAGAGGTTAGATGTTTCCTGTAGCTCTTGACCAAGTTTGCACACACTGCAGCAGGGATTTTGACCCACTTCTCCATCTTCTCTAGATCTTTCAAGTTTCAGGGCTGTCGTTGAGCAACATCTAGTTTCAAAGACATTTGATTGGGTTCAGGTCTGCAGACTGGCTAGGCCACTACAGGATCTTGAAATGCTTTTTACGGAGCCACTCATTAGATGCCCTGGCTGTGTGTTTCGGGTCATTGTCCTGCTGGAAGACCCAGACACCAGCCATGAACCCGTGTCCAATGCTTTTACTAGGGAAGGAGGTTGTTGGCCAAAATCTCATGATACATGGCCCATCCTCCTTCAATACGGTGCAGTCATCCTGTCCCATTTGCAGAAAAGCACCCAAAAAGTATGTTTCCACTAATGTGCTTCACGGTTGGGATGTTGTTCTTGGATTTATACTCATTCTTCTTCTTCCTCCAAACATGTCGGATGGAGTTGATACCAAAAAGCTCTATTTTGATCTCATCTGACCACATGACCTTCTCCCACCTCTTCTGAATCATCCAGATGGTCACTGGCAAACTTCAAACGGGTCAGGACATGTACTGGTGTAAACAGGGGGACCTTGCATGCCCTACAGGAATCACCCCAGAACTACACGGGAGGACCTGGTTAATAACCTGAATAGACTTGGGACCACAGTCTCAAAGATTGCCATCACTAATACACTATACCATCATGGATTAAAATCCTTAAGGGCAAGCAAAATCTCTCTGCTTACCCCAGCATATGTCCCCAAAGTTCACCAAAGGCCATTAGGATAATCCAGAGAAGGTGAAGGTCATGTAGTCAGATGAGAACAAAATAGAGCTTTTTGGTATCAATTCCACCCGCCGTGTTTGGAGAAAAAAGGAGAATATAATATATATATATATATATATAATATATATATATATATATATATATGTATATATATATATATATATATATAGTGGGGAAAAAAGTAGTCAGCCACCAATTACGCAGGTTCTCCCACTTAAAAAGGCGAGAGAGGCCTGTAATTGACATCATAGCTAGACCTCAACTATAAGAGATAAATGAGAAAACAAATTCCAAAAATCCCATTGGTTTGGAAAGAATTTATTTGCAAATTATGGTGGAAAATAAGTATTTGGTCACCTACAAACAAGCAAGATTTCTGGCTCTCGCGGACCTGTAACTTCTTCTTTAAGAGGCTCCTCTGTCCTCCACTCATTACCTGTAGTAATGGCACC
This sequence comes from Phyllomedusa bahiana, assembly GCA_025379985.1. Lineage (NCBI taxonomy): Eukaryota > Metazoa > Chordata > Amphibia > Anura > Hylidae > Phyllomedusa > Phyllomedusa bahiana. The sequence continues at coordinate 118,438 of JAODAL010003331.1, forward strand.
TGTTTGAACCTGTTATCACTATAAAAAATACCTGTCCACAACCTCAAACAGTCACACTCCAAACTCCACTATGGTGAAGACCAAAGAGCTGCCGAAGGACACCAGAACCAAAATTGTAGCCCTGCACCAGGCTGGCAAGACTAAATCTGCAATAGGCAAGCAGCTTGGTGTGAAGAAATCAACTGTGGGATCAATAATTGGAAAGTGGAAGACATACAAGACCACTGATAATCTCTCTCGATCAGGGCTCCACACAAGATCTCACTCTGTGGGATTAAAATGATCACAAGAAGGTGAGCAAAAACCCCAGAACCACACGAGGGTACCTAGTAAATGACCTGCAGATAGCTGGGACCAATGTAAAAAAGGCTATCATCAGTAACACACTACGCCGCCAGAGACTCAGATCAAGCAGTGCCAGACATGTCCCACTGCTTAAGCCAGTACATGTCTGGGCCCATCTGAAGTTTGGTAGAGAACATTTGGATGAAGCAGAAGAGTAATGGGAGAATGTCATATGGTCAGATGAAACCAAAGTAGAACTTTTTGGTCGAAACATAACTTGTCGTGTTTGGAGGAGACAGAATGCTGAGTTGCATCCACAAAACACCATACCTACTGTGAAGCATGGGGGTGGCAACATCATGCTTTGGGGCTGTTTCTCTGCAAAGGAATCAGAATGACTGATCCGTGTACATGAAAGAATGAATGGGGCCATGTATCGTGACATTTTGAGTGCAAACCACCTTCCATCAGCAAGAGCATTGAAGATGAAACGTGGCTGGGTCTTTCAGCATGACAATGATCCCAAGCACACTGTCATGGCAATGAAGGCATGGCTTCTTAACAAGCATTTCAAGATCCCGGAATGGCCAAACCACTCTCAACCCCATAGAAAACCTTTGGAGGGAGTTGAAAGTCCGTGTTGCCCAGCGACAGCTTCAAAAAACCACTACTCTAGAGGAGATCTGCATGGAGGAATGGGCCAACATACCAGCAACAGTGTGTGCCAACCTTGTGAAGACTTTCAGGAAGTGTTTGACCTCTGTCATTGCCAACAAAGGATATACACTACTGTACAGTTTTTTCAATGACGCTAACATTAAATGAATCAGAAATATACTCTATACATTGTCAATGTGGTAAATGACTATTCTAGCTGCAAACTTCTGATTGTTAATGCAGTATTTACATAGGTGTATAGAGGCCCATTTCCAACAAAAATCACTCCAGTGCTCTAATGGTACTTTGTTTGCTAACTGTGTAAGAAGGCTATTGGATATTTTGAACACCCTTGAAAACCCTTGTGCAAGTATGTTAGCATAGCTGAAAACAGTTTTGCTGATTAGAGAAGCTATAAAACTGACCTTCTTTTGAGCTAGTTGAGAATCTGGAGCATCACAATTGTTCGTTAGATTAAACTCGCAAAATGGTCAGAAAAAGAGAACTTTCATGTGAAACTCGACAATCTATTCTTGTGCTGAGAGATTAAGTCTGTTCCATGCGAGAAATTTGCAAGAAACTGAAGATTTCCTACAATGGTGTGTACTACTCCCTTCAGAGGAGAGCACAAACCAGAGTACAAAGAGAAGTGGGAGGCCCCGCTGCGCAACTGAGCAACAAGACAAGTACATTAGAGTCTCTAGTTTGAGAAATCAATGCCTCACAGATCCTTAATTGGCAGCTTCATTAAGTAGTACCCGCAAAACACCAGTGTCAACGTCTACAGTGAAAAGGCGACTTCGGGATGCTGGCCTTCAGGGCAGAGTGGCAAAGAAAAAGCCATATCTGAGACTGTCTAATAAAAGGAACATATTAATGTGGGCTAAAGAACACAGACATTGGACAGAGGAAGATTGGAGAAAAGTGTTATGGACAGACAAATCGGAGTTTGTGGTGTTTGGATTACACAGAAGAACATTTATGATACGCAGAACAACTGAAAAGATGCTGGAAGAGTGCCTGACGCCATCTGTGAAGCATAGTGGAGGTAATGTGATGGTCTGGGGTGGCTTTGGTGCTGGTAAAGTGGGAGATTTGTACAAGTTAAAAAGGATTTTGAATAAGGAAGGCTATCACTGCATTTTGCAATGCCATGCCATACCCTGTGGACAGTGCTTGACTGGAGCCAATTTCATCCTGCAACAGGACAATGATAGTGTTGAGCGATTGCGTTGGCTATCAAGATCGAGCGATAGTCGATAGTCGGCCGCTATCGATAAGGTTTTTCGATAGTGAGCATCGATTATGAGCGATTACCATTAAAGTTTATGGGGAGCAACAACACCTTCATTATTACACCCAAACAAGGCTGGAGAAGCTGAAATTAACATCCACAACAGTCAAATGGATACGTGCTACATCTTAGGCAACACACTTAGGTTATAAAAGTCACAGAAAAAAAGTCACAGACCATTCACTATCCCTGTCTACCACAGCCTGACCCTTAAACCTGCACCCACCCACAAAATTAAAAAGTGCCAGAAAGGCAGTATGATTTGAACCATCATGTTACTTGAACTGGACATTGAATATCCCTGTCCTGGAACGCAGCATGAGGCCCCAAACCTGCAATGACCCCCAGATTTAAAAAGTGCCGCAAAAAGGAGTCTTTCAACCACCATTTTAGTTGAACTAGACACTAACTATATCTGTCCTGTACTGCAGAATGACCATTAAACCTGTCTGACCCACAGTTTAAATAGTGCCAGAAAAAGGAGTCTTTCAACAACCATTTTAGTTGAACTGGACATATACTGTCCCTGTCCTGGGCCACAGTATGACCAATTCACCTGTCTGACCCCCAGATGACAAAGTGACGGACAAAGGAGTCTTTCAACCACCATTTTAGTTGAACTGGACATTGACTAGAATGTCCTGTGCCACAGCATGACCCAGGGCCGGAGTTACAGTGGGTGCGGTGAGAGCCCAGGCTGGCGTCCGTCATCTATTAACACGCAGGTTAAAATGCCCTGATGACGCAGCAACAAAAACTGTCATGCTGAAGCAGAGTGCGGAAGCGGAAGTGTGAGAACTCCAGCCTTCCTCGTACACAGTCAGACCTGGTAGCGCTTGCCCCTCCGTATGAGTGCGGACCAGTTGAGCTTCACTTGGAAATACTGGTGGTTAACGCTCCTGTTGCACCCAGGTGCCCTTTTTCTTGGCATTCTTTTTCTCATTTTACTCAACGTGCTGGAGGAAATGGTCTCTGTTCTTTGTTCTCTGTCCGTGCTCCATACTCCATGTCCTCTGAATAACCTACATCTGGTCAAGTTTTCCTGTACCTCCCTTGTACAATTCAGGGGAATTTTTTTACCAGCTATTTTGTACATGCAAGTTTTTTAGTAGTTTAATTCTAGAAAACACAATTTTTAAAAATAGGATGAATCCACCATGTCTTTGTTTCATTTTTTTCATTGTATTAAAATGGGTTGTCTCAATACAGGGATTGATAGCTTTTTTAAAAGATCTTGCAAAAAAAAAGTCTTTTTTTGAAAATATGGTCCATTTTATTTCGTATATACCGGTATTTTTTGCACCTTTCAATTCACCTGGGTGAAATAGAATTGCGTTTTAAGTTTTTACGAATGCGCGTCAATGAAAAATGCTGGGTTTTGTGCAAAACAAAAAAACGTAACTTCATGTTTTTAAAAAAAAAGGGGTATTTTTGCACCTTCAACACCTGGGGGTGAAATAGAATTGCTGTTTAAGATTACGTAGATGCTGGCAATGAAAAATCGGGGTGCGCAAAGTAAAAAAACACAAAATTTATTTTTGGAAAAAAACGAATTTTTTGCCCCTTTTCAATTCCCCTGGGTAAATATAAATTGCTGTTTAAGAATTACGTAACTGCCAATGAACAATGCTGGGGTGTGAAAAAGTCAAAACGTAATTTTATTTTTTTAAAATTTAATAAAGGGGTATTTTTTGCACCTTTCAATTCACCTGGGGTGAATATGAATTGCTTTTTAAAAGATTTACGAAGATGCTGCGTCAATGAAAAAATGCGGGGCGAAAAAGTCAAAAAACACGTAACTGTGATGTTTCGTACGTACACGGTATTTTTGGCAACAAACAACCTGTGCTGACTACAAGATTGCTGGTTGTAATTTAACTGCAAGGGGTATACAACCGTCACAGGTTAAGGGTTTAAAATTGAAAATGAAAACCTATCTGAATGTATATGATAATAAAAGTGATTTTTTGCAGCTAAAAAAGAGACCTGCAGTTAAAAAAAGATTGTATCCAATAAAAGTTCAGGCTGCCCAATATCCGGGGAATATTTCAATACAAACTTTTAATAATAAAGATATTCCACACAAGTCTACACAAAAGTCTTGGTGAACTTTATCCAGGTTCTTTATGTAAGCTTGTTGGGTTCGCCCGGGGCCTCCCCCCCCCGCTCCCACCGCCGGAATTTACAGCGGTAGATCCTTTAAAATTTCTGGGCAACTACAAAAATCTTCGAATTCTAATCTAACAAATTTGGAAGGATCACAGCAAAGTAGAGGTTTTCTCTGTGCAGAAAAGACTAATTTTGCTGAGCTGTTTGGCCACGGCAGAGCACGGGCCATCCCTTGGACGCGGGGAGAGACACTGAGGCTAAACAGGAAACGCGTTTTTTTTTAAAACGAGGTCATGTGTTTTTTCCCAGCCAACGAAACCCATACACACCCAGCTGACGCGCACCCATCTCACCCTGCTCTATTCTGTATCTGATTTGCGGCCGCCAAAATTACAGGAACGCCAAAAAAAGGCCATCTTAAAAGAGGATCCCCCGATTTTAACCTTAATTAACGCTGATCTGGAAATTTCGATCACCATAAAAACCTTTTTCCCATTTTAAAATTTGTCGATAAAAATCGCCCAAAACTAGACAATGACCCAAAACACACCTCCAAAATATCAAGAACTTTTAGGGAAAAGCAGGCAGCTGGTATTCTATCGTAATGGGGTGGGGCCCGCACTTCACCAGATCTCAACCAATTTACTGTTGTTGCGCAGCTTGCCGTATGGTACGCAAAAATGCCCATCAAGCCAATCCAACTTGTGGAGGAGCTTCAGGAAGCAGGGGGAAATTTCTCCCGATTACCTCAACAAAAAAACAATAAAGCCAAAGGGTTCAATGTGTAATTGCGCAAAGGGGTATTTTTTTGACGAAAGCAAAAGTTTAAGTAAAAAATTTTTATTTCAAATAAAAAAACATTATTTTTAATCTTGTCAAGTCTGGACAATATTTTCCATTCATTTTCAATCATTTAATAAATAAAAGTATGGTTTTCAGGGAAAACCAAAATTGTCTGGGGCCCCAAACTTTTTTAATAGTGTGTATAAATATTTATACAGAATCTTGGCTGCTAAAACAACTCAGTGCCCAAAAATTCAATTTTTTGCAGTTTGGGGGGTTTAGTAATTGTATAACCACCGTCTCCAAATCTCCTATGGTCAAAGGCGCTTTTTTACCCCCTCAGGATGCAGAGCCCGTACAGTGCTAGCGCCCCCCCTATAGCTAGCCCCTGTTCAAGCTGCCCATCTTTTCAGTTACCACTGAAAATATTTTAGCTTTTCAATCTTTTTTTTGTCATTCTTAGAGCCAAATTTTCTTCACTAAGTTGTTCCACGTATCCAGTTTACAGTTATGGATGGTCATTACAGCTTCTCCTCACCTCTATAGGTATAAAAAATTACTAGAACATCTCCCCTAAACTTTAATGGGGTTCGAAGTATATAGAACTTCGAACCAAACTCACAAAAATTCAAGGTTCTAATCGAACTAGAACTTTTTACTGTTCGCTCAACACTATCAGAGAGTAGTGGTAAATTACTCTGAATGGTTCCCAGTTATAAATTCAGTTTATAAAAGATATAGGGGAATGGATTAATATCACGGTTTCTATTTATGCAGATGATACCAAACTATGCAGTGTAATCTATGGAAGATGTATGTAAATGCAAGCAGACCTGGACACATTGAACATCCACTTAGCAAATGAGGTTCAATGTGGATAAATGTAAAGTTCTGCATCTGGGTATTCTGCAGACATCATATGTCCTAGAGGGAGAAAACTGGAAGAATTGCTTGTTGAGAAGGATCATAGACTACATAACAGCATTCAGTGTCAATCAGCTGCTTCTAGGGTCAGCAGGATATTGACATTAATTAAAAGAGGCATGGACTCATAGGACGGGGATGTAATATTGCCACTATACAATGTATAGTAAAAATGTTAAACCCTTTCAAAAGACAAAGGGGCACTCCATCTAACTACAGATAAAAAGATTCACTCTCGTTCTTTACTGTAAGAACTGTGAATTTGTGGAATAGCCATCTCAACAGGTCACAGCAGGAACCGTTGAAGGGCTTCAAGAAAGGTTTAGGCAATTACTTGCAACAAAATAATATCAATTCTTATAATATATATAATGTAGCAGTACAGAATGCTTATTATAATGTATACCCAGTCTGGTCACAGTTTGGAATCAGCAATGAAATATTCCTTCTAAGGCAGATTGGTTCATGCTTTGTAGGTTCCTTATTCTAGATCAAAAGGAGAAAATTTTTAAAATGACCCTTCACCCACATCTCCTCCCCACCATTGTTGAACTTTTATGGACCTATGTCTTTTTTTCAACTGTACTCACTTTGTAACTATGACTGCAGGACATAGGACGTGCTATATACATTATAGGAATGCCAGCAATGCTACCAGCAATTGGGAGAAATAGGCAAGTTTCCATGTTCAATGTATCAGTGATCTGCTTAATGTTAACAAGACATGATATGTTTATGGCATCAATAAAATGGTAAATCTATTACAATTTTTTTTTAGTTGTTTTGAACAGGTTGGAGCTTAGGGGTTGGAGAGCTGCTTTACATTAGGGGTGTAGCTGGGGTAAAAGGTACATGTCCCAGGTGTTCTGTGCAGATTGAGAGGAGGATGTGCAGCATTGTATTGTTTACAAAGTATCCATCGCAGTCTTCTTCTTGCTGATCTCTTTCCTGTGTTGAAACTTTAGATATGCACATGGACTGTAATCAAAATGACTGATACAATTTTTTTGTCTGATAATCTCTTCTCTCTTCTTGAGAAGTGGGATGTTATTTATCTCGAATCACAGAAAACTTATTGCTACAGCGGTAGGTAAAAAAGAGCCCCAGTGCTACCTGGGAGAAGTTGCACAGGTGATGACCAATCACATATCTACTATTCATGAGGGGAGTGACTGATTAGTACATATTTGCACACAAGTTAAACCAGTTCACACCAGTATGCAGAGGAGCTGCTGTACCATGCACAAGTACAAAAATACTAGTGAGCAACCACTAATATGCCTACTGTCCATCAGGGGAGGTGATTTGCTAGTATTCCATCAGTGTATTTCAATCAGGGATTCTGCAGGGACTAAGAAATCTCTTTTCATTAATAGACTAGCAATAACCCTTTCAGGCATTTAGGACAACATGTATGAACAGGTCTGCGGCAGAAGTCTGGCGTCTTTTCAGTCCAAAAACTGTTCGCTATATTTATAATCAGGCGCATGCCAATATTGGGCACATTACAAAGCTCCCGTGTCATTTTGTAATGCGTCTGATTTTGGCGGATGTGCGGGAGGCAGGGTGCACTACAACCGTACAAAGCTACACATTTATATGGCAAACCCAGGCGCATTGCTGCTGGAACAGGTAGAGCACTTTAAAAGTGGTTTACCTGAGCCAGAAGCGTCGCTTTGTAGCTGGAAAGCTCTAAATCTATGACCCGCAATAGAACCGGTTCATAGATTGAGGCGCATTCTACACTACTAATACGCACAAAAAAATTGTACCTGGGCACTAAAAATCATGCGTATCACCCTTAATGTCAGAGTCTTGTAGTGGGCAGTCTGCAGCAGTCCCCAGTGATAAAATATTGGTGCTATGCTTGAGAGGGCAGTAGTATGCACCAACAATACTAGCTACACTTACAATTGAAGTTTTTAGTTTAAATGCTAAAAATAAAAGTGACATTTTATGTTTTTTGGGATATTTAGACTTTCAGCTGAAGAATAAATTTAAGTGGAGTGACAAAGGTTTTTTAGTTAATTTTTGTTATCTATAGATAACAAATATCTATAATATAGGTGTTATAAGCCTATTATTCCCTGCCCACTATAGTGGTCATATGTTACATGGAAAGAGTAAAGGCATCTACTATCTCTGAGGAGAAGGTCTGCATCACAGATCCAGTATGGAAGGTAAGAATGGGTGAGCGTGTGTATACATAAACGTTCCAAACGTTTTTTTAACATTTCGAAAATGTTAATGTGAAAATCTAGTCTAAAAAATTCCAGGCCTTATAAACCATAAGGGCTTGTTCACACGGAGTATACACTCCGTGTTACAAGCGCTTTAAGGATCCGTCTTGGGGTCCACTCTGTCGGTCCCCAAGATGGATATAACAATTAACAGTGAGATTATCATTGCTGTCTATGCCGAACACGGAGCAGCGTTCATATGAGGGATCGCCGCTGCATGTTTCAATAGCTCCACTCTGTCTTTAAAAGAATTACATGTCAATTATTTTCAAGATGGAGTGGATCTGCGATATTGAAATACGCAGCGGTGATCCCTCATATGAACGCTGCTCCGTGTTCGGCATAGACAGCAATGATAATCTCACTGCTAATTGTTTAGATCCGTCTTGGGACCGACAGAGTGGACCCCAAGACGGATCCTCAAAGTGCTTATAACACGGAGTGTAAACTCCGTGTGAACAAGCCCTAATACTGCAAACTTTAAATTGACATATTACCCATTCCTACTGCAGATATTTTTGTTCACATTTTTCCTCCCCACCTTCCAAAGGCCATAACTTTTTACTTTTCCATTTACATAGTTGTATCAGGGTTTAGAATTTGCAGGACAAGGTGTACATTTTAATTGTACCATTGATAGTCTCATGTTATGTACTGGAAAATCTTTGCAGGCTGTAATGTGTAAAAAATTGCATTTGTGCCATTTTTATGAAGTTATATTTTATGGAGTTTATTGTGCAGTGTAGATTACATTATTTTTTATGTAGGCCAGTGCAACTCCGGGGATATCAAATCATATTATCATGTTTTACTACTTATAAGAACAGTTTATAAACTTGTATTAAAGAACCACTTTCTGTAGTCAATAAGTTTTTATATATTTTCATCTATGGACCTGAGTGGGGGCTTTTTTTCTTGCAGGCTGAAGTGTTGTTTTTATTGGTACCATACATGAAACTTTATGGTCACTTTTGATTCAATTTTTTTGGGAACCTGAAGCGACCAAAAACACAGTAATGGCCTGGTGTAATAGGGGTACTAGAAGGGCAGTCATAAAAGACCTTCATTAGGCCATCAGCTGCTATGACAAGTGGTTGTCACTATCAGCAATAGTGACAGCAACACCCTTATTTATCCCTTAGTTGTCACAGACACATTTACCACAGCAACTAAGGGGTTAAACAGCTGGGATCAGAGTTATCTTTAATCCCGGCCCCTAGCACCAGATCCAACATGTAACCAACAGCTGTTATCAGCCTCACATAGGGCCTGCTCCATACCTCTTTACTTGTTGGAAATATATGACAAATGTCTTTAAGGGGTTCATATATCACACGTCACTGGAAATGTCAAGTTAAAGTTTGGTCCATTATGGCATGTAATCAGATAGATAGACAGCCAAGCAAATAAATTGATATCACTTTTTTTGTTCTTCATGGTTGTGTTAGGGTATGTTCACACGGCGTAGTTGTGCGCGCTTAGTTGACTGTGTATTGCGGTGAAAACACGGCAAAATGCGCCACGCAAGTACGGTAATTCATAGCTCTCATAGAGAGCGAGGGAGTATGTGTCCTCCCACCAATACGCTCGTATTTTACGCGAGGGGGGGGGGGGAGAATTGACATTGCACAGCTCACAATTCATGTAAATGGGGCCGGCGCCCGGCCGCCCCCCTGTGCTTTGGAACTAGGCGCTGATCCGCGCGTGGTTCCAAAACACTCGCCGTATTGTGGCGCATACTATATGCGCTGCAATAAGCCGTGTGAATATCCCCCTACTGATATACTTTACTTTTTTTCCCCATATATGATGCTGTTTATGTGACTTTTTCACTTTTATAAAGTGCTGTGTAGAATAAAATGTAGAGTGTTTATTTTATTTAAAGCTATCAGTCTTGTGAATGTTAAACCCATGGTCACCCCCGTACCCGCCTACATTAGCACAGGAGACAGTGCTTTACAATATAGGTGTGGATAAGCCATTGAATAGCATCATAATACACCTATGTGCTTTGCTGCCAGTACTTTTTTGGAATACAGATGTGCTCTGCATTAGGAATTTAATTTTCCCCCTTGTTTGCCATTACTGTTTAATTATATCTTGCTTCTTGTTGGCGTACTGACCCACAGTCAGTGATTTAGTTAATTTCATTTTCTGAAAGAGGCCACAATATAAGCAATGTGTAAGAAATCATTGCTGGTATATGATGTTTGCAGTAAACAATACTGACAGTCTAGGGATGATAGCCAGTTGTGCCCAGAAAGCAGGCAGAATTCATAATCCAATAGCAAATAGAAAGTTATTTTATTAGTATGGGTATTAAAAGCTGTGTTGGACTGACTCTATTTTAATTGCACTCTTAATTGCATCATATAGGTTGTTAGAATTTCACACACGGAATATATCAATAGGGTATTAAAAGGTATTGCTGATTTTTTTCCATAAGAAATAGATCCTGGTAGCAAATAATTAGCACAATTCAGGTCCAAATGAGGTTGTCATGTGTATCTCTGGGACACTTACTGTGTCAGAACAGGGGCGTAGCTAAAGACTCATGGGCCTGGGTGAAAAACTTCACTTTGGGCCCCCCTACCATAAGACAACTGTTGTGGTGTAGCGTGCTACAGAACATTATTTCTATTTAAAGGGATTATCTAATAGAACTAAATTTATTTCACAAGGAGCTAGGGGGCAGGAAAGAAAGAAAAGTTAAAAACAGCCAAAGCATTTGTTCCCAGTTGTCCACTCCCTCCCTCCCTTCCTTTGTTTTTTGTTTTTGTTGGAGATTATAATGCACAGTTTAATTAACTTGTTATCTGTATTCTGCTATTCAGTACATATACAGGGGTGTGGCGGGTTGTGTCAACCTGACATTTAGGGGGTGACAGCATGACACGTAGGGGGATGTTGCACTGACAGCCTGACACCTGGGGGGTTGCCATGGTAACAGGTTGATACCTGAGCTACTTATGTGAACACCTTCAGCTTTGTAAGTAATATCTGCTGTCACCCCGCACAGCACTGACGGCACACACCTTCAATCCTCTGTACTGCCACCTGTGCGCCACCACTCTCACATCTATCAGTTCAGTCACTGGGATAGGATATAGTAACACACCTTGGAATCCTTTGTGATCTCGCAAAGTATTATTTGCTTTACTCTTTGCATGATTTTTGTTGGTTTACCACTCATGGGGAGGGCTATAAAGGTTTTGAATTTCCTTCATTTGCATTTATAAATATTCTGATTGTGAATTGCTGATGCCAAACTCTTAACAGAGGGTTTCTCATTTGTTCACGTCATAATACGCATCAACAAATATGTTGTAAATATTAGTCTTTGGTACATTCCTTTTCTGTAAAGCTGTATTCAAACACTTTTCTATGAAGTTTTTTTAAGCCAAAACCAGGAATGGATCGTAATATAGAGGACACAAATTAGGGAAAGGCTAAGACTTCTTATTTTAAATCCATTCTTGGTTTTGGTTTCTAAAAAGTTGAACGTTTAGATGCAGCTATAATAAAAGAGGTCCAAACTAACACCTGTGTGAGGGACACCCTAGTCTCGCCATGGCATGCCCTAACTAAGTAAAGCACCTGCCCCAAAAAGGCCAACTCTGCACTCGAACCTCTTCCTGAGCTATTCCAAATAAAATGGATACCAAACGGAGACAAAAGACAGAACGGACAACAAACAGAATCAGACAGGCCAAGGTCACACCAGGAGAATATGCAGTGCCAAAATAGCATGCAGAATTACCAGAAAGACACATCAAGTTCCAGAGCCAAAGAAATCCAACCAGCAAAATCCAAACAGCAGAGCACAAACCAAATAGCTAGGACACAGAAGCAATCACAAGCAGAGTCAGGCAGACAGGAAGAGGTTTAAATCCTCCACCCTAGTCGGGATTGGTCCAAGTACTTAACCCCCTAAGAACCAAGCAGACCCCTGTCTGAGGCTGCAACAGACAGCCATTAAAGGGCCAGTAGCCCAGTCCTAACAACCTGACTCTAATTTCACTTTACGATTAGCTGTTAATCCTAAAGAGGCACATACTTTTACTACCAACAGAGAAGTGATATTGGATAATTTTCATAAAAAATGAGTAAGTCTAGTATTTTTGACTATTTTATTTGATTTGGTTCTCTTTATCAACTTTAAGAACATGTGTAATGTAAAAAATAGAGAATGTAATGTATGGTTTCCAAACATTTAACCACCATTGTATACTAGTTGGAAAAATAATTTGTTGTCAAATGCACTAATTACAGGAACAGTTCAAGATTCTTTTCCCCACTAAATAAAGACTATATGCAGAGCATACTAACTTTACTGAGCATTTACATGATCTAAGAAATAATGACAACAAATAATCATATTGACATTTCAGACAAGTATGTCAAGCTAATGGCATGTAGATTCTTGTATTGATGACTGGTGACTAAATTATCCTATCACAATCCTGCTGTGGAATCAATTTATAGATTTTGCCTGATTCTACTTGCAATATTTGTTTTACTTTCTGCAATGGTAATAAAGTAAACTTTTTTTTAACCCTTTCATTATAATCACTCTTCCTATTCTGTGTATTTTTTCTCTTACTATATTTCATCCATCACTGAGGCTGTATTCACAATTGAATTGAAGTTTCCGCTCATAATGGAAGCCTCAATGCTATGCTGTATCCATCATATGATGGATTTCACCAGCGCCTGATAAACCCTATTGATGGGATTCACTGGTGTGTTGCAGGTCAGCTTGACTGGAAAAAAAATAGTTTCTGCTTGCTATGCTTTTCTGATATGACAGAAATTGAATTGCAGGTTCGGAACTGACCCATTGTTCAAGATGTGAACAGAGCCTATTTCCAATAGTACTTTAAAGAGGACCTATCACCTCCAGGGAAACAGGAGGATACAATAAAAACACTTTCTTAAATATGCTAAATTAGGAAAATCGAAAATTTTCACCTGTAATTCCGTCTTTAAAAAAGTGCTGGCCCTTTAAGACTGGACTGAAGTCGGGCCAAGTCGGCGCATGACAGCTTGATGTATCACTATGTTGACAGCTGTGTGAAAGTAACTGCTTCTCAGCTGGGAGAGTCCACTGTGAAAGGGGGAATCAGGAGGTCAACATCATGAGCACACTGGTAAGTGCTGGGCTGCTATTTCTGTGCTTGATATAACACTGGCAGCAGTGTAATGTAGATGACTGTAGACCCTGTCACAATATGTTCTCAGTGTGCTGTGCTTGCTGCAGTGTATGTAATGAGAGACTCAGATTATCCTATACAAGCAGCTACATCCTCAGCTCCCCTTGCACAGTTTGGGCGACATGTATGAAGGGGCTTTATGCCAGTTTTCTGGCGTACACTGCGCCTCCCAGCCCGAAACCCCGGGTCGGACCAGCGTTCGGCCACTTTCGGCTGCGGCCCGCATAAAGGGGTGCGGGAAAGTGGGCGCGGTGGGGCGGGGGTTTAGGCGTTCCAGGGCGGGGACGCGGCGCGCTCGTATAGTCCGAGGCATGTACCATCGCGGCTCCCCCCAAATCGCGCGCTGGGCAGCTCCGACAAGCAGACCTTTTTTTTTGGTCTAAATCCTCCGGCCGAGGCGAAGTGAAGCAGGATCGGAACATGCGAGGAAGCGGATCGAAGATCGCGACAGAAGTCTCGGCGCTCCGCTCCGTGCAGCAGGAGTATGATTCCCGAAAAAATCGCCTTTATAAAGGCGGAAAACAGTGTCAGAAAAGAGCTGAATGTACAAAAAAACACATAATAATAAAAAAAAATTTTTTTCCCAACACTAAAACGGCACAATATCAAGAAATATGATATTGGAAATTGCCGGGAATACAGTAATTCAAATTCTGAAACTTATTCTCATTGGTCGGCATAAACCAGCCAAATCGAATAGGAGCGACAAAGTCACATTCTAGCCTATGGTGTCGTTTAGACCAATCAGAATAGGAGCGACAAAGGCCCCATTCTAGCCTATGGAGGAGTTTGGACCAATCAGAATCCACGGCGGACAGTTTCAAAATACAGTAAAAGGCTGCAAAGAGCTGATTGGCTGAGCTAGCGGGGCTCGCCTAGCTCGGCCAATCAGAATAGGAGCGACAAAGTCCATTCTAGCCTATGGAGAAGTTTAGACCAATCAGAATAGGAGCGACAAAGCCCAATTGTAGCCTATGGAGGATTTTTGGCCCCCAATCAGAATCCACGGGGGACAGTTTCAAAATACAGTAAAAAGGCTGCAGAGAGCTGATTGGCTGAGCTAACGGGGCTCGCCTAGCTCAGCCAATCAGAATAGGAGCGACAAAGTCCCATTCTAGCCTATGGAGAAGTTTAGACCAATCAGAATAGGAGCGACAAAGCCCCATTCTAGCCTAGGGGGAATTTTACACCAATCAGAATCCAGGGCGGGACAGTTCAAAATACAGTAAAAAGGCTGCAAAGAGCTGATTGGCTGAGCTAGGGGGGGCTGGCAATCCCACCCAAAACAGAGCGCGAGCACTTCTCCCATTATAGTCATGGAGAGAGGGGCGCACTGAAATCTCGGCGCTCACGCCGTGCGGCATGAAGTAATAATAAAAAAAAAATATTATTTATTAAGTGTAATACTTTTCAGATAAAGAGCGAACAATTATATGAAAAAAAGCAGTTTTAAAAACCCCCACAAAGCGTTTGTCGCCGAGACCGGCGCTACATAGGGAATTGCCATAGAGAGAAATTGGGCCCGGGGAAAAACAGTAATTCAATTGTTTTAAACTATTCTCATTGGTCGGCAATAAACCAGCCCAATCAAATAGGAGCGACAATGTCCCATTCTATCCTATGGGGGAAATTGACCAATCAGAATAGGAGCGACAAAGCCCCATTCTAGCCCATGGAGAAAAATGGACCAATCATATTCAAAGGCGGGACCAGTTCAAAATACAGTAAAAAGCAAGAAACAGCTGATTGGTTGAAGCAGCGGGGGCTTGTCCAGCTTAGCCAATCAGAGCGCGAGCTACTTTCTCATAGAGTTTCTATGGGGAAAGAAATTCTGAGCGCGCTCTGTGATTGGCAATTTCAAAGAGCCGTCGTAATTTGTACCAATGGGAGAGCGAGCGACGCTCCTATGGGTTTTGTAATGCAATCTGAAATCAAACTGTATATGGCCGAAATCAACATTATAACACTACACAAGTTGTCACAATGTGTATATAAAAGGAATCCTAAAATGTGGGTAACGAAAAAAAATATTAATTCCCTAAAATCATGTTTTTTTCTTTTTTTCGATGCACCCATACTATTGATCCTTGGTAACGAAAATAAAGAAATAAACATGATTTTAGGGAATTAATATTTTTTTTTCGTTAGCCACATATTAGGATTCCTTTTATAAAACGGCGCCTCGACCCGGCGGGATTCATACATGTGGCCCTTTGTGTCTCCCAAAAGAAGGAATTCTACTAGAAAATGAGTTCTGCTTAACAAAGTGAAAGTAAAATCTGTGTCCCTGTAACACTGAGGTAAATTCTCTGGATTTCTAATAACATGTATTGGAAAAAACGTCTTATAATTTCATCTTCTATTATATTTTGTGTGTTTGTGTGGAGGTGATAGGTATTCTTTAAACTTGTCCCTAACTGATTGGGTTAACTTGTAACCATTTTTGAAACTCTATCACTCCCTTTAAGACAGGCAGAACAATTCTTTTTTATTGGATCCCAAACTTATCAGATGTTAATGCGACTTTTATGAGCTTCTTAAGGATCATGTCTAGTGTTAAGCGATTTTTATCGACAAAGTTGAAATCGGCAAGGGTTTTTATGTGTTGATCGAAATTTTCCAGATCATTTCGATAATTAAGGTTAAAATCTGAGCATCATCTATTAAGATCGCGCCTTTTCTGGCGCTTCCTGTAATTTTTGGCGGCCAGCAAATTCATATTATAAGAATTAGAGCAGGGTGAGATGTGTGTGCGACGTCATGACTGGGATGTGTATGGTTGCGATTGGCTGGAAAATCACATGACCTCGTTTTACATAGAACAGCGTTCCTGTTTCAGACATTCAGTTGTCTCTCAGGGTTCATGGAAAGGACGTTGCGCTCTGCCTGGGCCACACCAGCGCAGGCGAAATTAGTCTATTTCTGCACAGAGCAACCTCGCTATTAGCTGTGATCCTTCCAATTTAGTTAGTTTAGAGATTTTTAACATTTTATGTAGTAGCTAGAGAATTTTAAAGAGCGATCTACAGGTGTAAAGTCATCGGCGGAGGGGGAGCGGGGGGCGGGGGGGCCCCCAGCCGGGCGGAACACAGACAAGCTCATCTATAAAGAACATTGGATTATGAGTTCACAAGACTTAGTGTAGATATTGTACGTGGAATATCTTTTTTATTTAACAGGTTTGCTATTTGAGTATTTCTGGATATAGGGCAGGGGTCTGAACTTATATGGATAAACATATTTCTAGTAACTGCAGGTCTCTTTGTTTGCTGCAAAACTCCACTTTTCTTATCAGTATATATTTCAGATTGTGTTCAATTTTACCCATTACACTGGACTGTTTATATGTAAAACCTTGACACTTTAAATTACAATCCAGCATATCTTGTAGTCAGCCTCAGCACGGTTGTTGTTGCCAAACAAATACAGTGTATCGTACGAAAACCTTCACTCAGTTACGTGTTTTTCTGACTTTTGCGGCACCAGTACGTTCATTGACGCCTGGCATCTACGTAAATCTTTAAATACAGCCAATTTCTAATATTCACCACTGGTGAATTGAAAGGTGGCATAAGTAAAACAGTTTATTATATCAAAACTAACAGTGTTACGTGTTTTTTGACGTTTGCGCACCAGTTACTGTTCATTGACGCAGCATTCAGCATCTACGTTAATCTTATTCAGCAATTCTATTTCAACCACAGGTGAATTTGAAAGTTTGCAAAAAATCGTGTATTTTACGAATGAACATTAACAGATACGTGTTTTTTGACTTTGCGCAACCCAGGTACTGTTCATTGACGCGCCATCTACGTTACAATCTTTAAAAGCATTTTATATTCACCACAGGCGTGAATTGATAGGTGCAAAAATTTACAGTTTATTTATATCAAACATTAAAACAGTTACGTGTGTTTTTGCTTTTGCGCACCCAGTACTGTTCATGGGACGCCAGGCATTGACGGTAAATCTTAAAACAGACAATGTTCTATCTATTCACCAACAGGCGGTGAATTGTAAAGCGTGTCAAAAAAATACGAGTTTTATTATATGTCAGAAAAATAAACAGTTACGTACGCGTTTTTTGAATCTTTGCGCACCCACAGTCTCACGTGTCTCATTGACGCTGAGCATCTAGTATGAAAGTCTTAACATAAACTAGCAAATCGTCTATATTTCAACCTCTACAGCAGGCGGAACGAGTGAAAGGTGCCATAATAAGAATACTTCGGTTGTATTATAGATAAACACTGTAACAGATACTCGTGTTTTTTTGACAGCGCTGCGCACCCCAGTATCCCTGACGCGCTCTATTGACGCCAGCATCTACGTAATAATGCTAAAAAAAGCTAATTCTATATTTCACAACACGGTTCGAATTGAAAGGTGACAGATGTTCTGAATTTACAGTTTATTATTATCAAATTTAACATATCAGTTACGCTGCTTTTTTTGGTACTTTTGCGCGACCCTCAGTACTGTTCAATGTACGCAGCATATACGTAAATCTTTAAAAAGCAATTATATATATCGGTCACAACAGGGTGAATTGAAAAGGTGCAAAAAAATAAGTGTATTATATCAAAACTTACAGTTACGTGTTTTTTGACTTTTGTGCAAAAGTACTGTTCATGACGAGCATTACGTAAATCTTAAGAACAGCAATTCTATATTCACCACAGGTGAATGATGAGCGTGCAAAAAAAATACAGTTTATTATAATCAAAAACATAACAGTTAGTCGTTTTTGACTTTTTTGCTGCACAGTAGCTTGCTATTCATTGGACGCAGCACTCTACGTGTAAATCTTAAAACGCAATTCTATATTAACAGGTGAATTGAAAAGTGCAAAAAGTAACGTGTATTATACGAAAACGATAATACAGTTACGTGTTTTATGACTTTTTGCGCACAGTACTGTTCATTGACGCAGGCATCTACGTAAATCTTAAAACATGCAATTCTATATTTCCATCAGGTGGAATTGAAAGTGCAAAAATTACAGTTTATTATATCCAAAACATAACAGTTAAGTGTTTTTTGACTTTTGTGTGCACCCAGTACTGTTCAATTGAGCAGCATCTACGTAAATCTTAAAACAGCGAATTATATATTCACCACAGGTGAATTGGAGTAAGGTGCTAAAAAATACAGTTTATTATATCAAACATAACAGTTAGTGTTTTTTTGACTTTCGCGACACCCTAGTATGTTCATTGACGCTCAGCATCTACGTAAATCTTTAAAAACAGCAATTCTATATTAACAGGTGAATTGAAAGGTGCAATAAATACAGTTTATTATACGAAAAAACTAACAGTTACGTGTTTTTTGACTTTTGAGCACCAGTACTGTTCATTGACGCAGCATCTACGTAAATCTGTTAAAACAGCAATTCTTATTCCACCACAGGTGAATTGAAAGGTGCAAAACATACAGTTTATTATTTCAAAACATAACAGTAGTGTTTTTTTTTGACTTTTGTGCACCCTGTACTGTCATGACGCCCTAGCATCTCTCGTAATCTTAAAAAAAAGCCAATTCTTATATTCATCCACAGGTGAATTGAAAAGGTGCAATAAATACGTTTATTGTGTATTATCAAAAACATAACTAGTTAGTGTTTTTTGACTTTTTCGCACCCAGTACTGTTCCATTCTGGACGAGCATCTACGTAAATCTTAAAACTGCAATTCTATATTCCCACAGTGGGAATTGACAAGGTGCAAAAAAATTACAGTTTATTATATCAAAACATAAAGTGACGTTGTTTTTGACTTTTGCGACCCAGTACTGTTCATTGACGCATCAGCAATCTAAGTAGAATCCTTAAAAACAGCATTCTATTTTCACAGGTGTGAATCATTGTTGAAAGAAGGTTGCCAAAATATAATACCGTGTATTATACGAAATACATAACAGTTACGTGTTTTTGACTTTTGCCGCACCAGTAACTGTTATTGACGCAGCATCTACGTAAATCTTAAAACAGACATCTCTATATTTCACCCACAGGTGATTGAAAGGTGCAAAAAATACAGTGTATTATACGAAAAACATAACAGATACGTGTTTTTTTGGACTTTTGCGCACACAGTACTGTTCATTGACGCGGCATGTCTACGTAAATTGAAAACAGCAATTCTTATATTCACCACTGGTGAATTGAAAGTGCAATAAATACCATTTATTATACCCAAAACATAACCGATACGGGTTTTTTGGAATTTGCCAGTCCAGATTTGGTGATAGAAGCACCTGTGTGCAGTTTAAACTTTGAATCAGCAATTTTGTTTTGATTAGAGGGATTGAGGAATCGCTTGTGATTTGCCGTCTTTTAATATGAGACTTTCCAAAACTATTCCATCATACTCTCAAATTTTTATATTCTGGACTCATGGAGCCGAAATGGCAGGTGGTAGAGCGAGCAAAGATGGGGGGTAGCACCATGGAGGTAGAGGTTCGAGAGAAGGTGCGCTCCTTCCAGTTGCGGTCGACAACCACGCCATGCCAAGCGGATCGTCAGTTTTGCAGGACAGTCAGGGCTGTCATCGCCTGGGTAGGGCCCTGTGAATTAAGTAACGAACATCGTACGCCAATCTGTTCCTTCAGTGGTTAATGCAAACCTTGCATCTAGCAGTCTTACCTCCTCGTCATCGCAGTCACGGTCCACAAATGTCTTCAATCAGCATATCGCATGCGTCAACATGAAGCAGCCAATGTCAAAACTCGTGTACAACCACTGTGGATAATCCATTGTCTGGAAGGACCTCTTTTGATGACAAGAAATGCGGTTGGGGGTAAGAGCCATTGTTTAAAAGATTCAAGAGGGATGATTTAGTCTGCTCTGACGCCCAGTTAATGATGCCACCAGAAGGACGTTGAAGGATATAAGCCCGGTCAATCTCGGCAAAAATCCCTGCGAGCGGTCGGCAACGCTGCTAGTGCCCCTTGCTACTGATAGCCCGCAGATTTCTGGATGCAGATGAAGTCAGGACGACAAGTCACCGGTTGTTGATGATGATTGATGATGGCCGACTTGCGGATCCTTCCTGGTCGCTTTTCCGCAGAATTTGCTTGCGAGCGCTTCATCCATGAGTGGACGAGGAGGAGGAAGACGATGGGGTAGTGGTAGTGTCAATAGTGGTCCCGCCACACTAAATCAGGGACGCGGGCCGGTCGACAGTAAGTCCGCTGATATGATTCCGCCAGCCAGCGGTCAGCGCTCATACCCGCTACTCGCTTTATCGCCCGTAAAAGGTCCAGGACCTCTCGCAGTGCTGGGCCTTCTGTGAGCAAGCCTCTGATTCTACCCAGCGATGTCATATGCAGCCTTGCCGTAAACGCATAAGTAGAGACAAGAACCATTAAGTTGGTCTAACCACCAACATAGCCTAGTGTTCTCAGTCACATGCAGCGAATGCATTTGAGTTGAAATGTGAGGGATCACTTGGCCAAAAAAAGCCAGACGACGCCGGGCCTCCAACCACTGTCACAACCTCTGTCTCCGCCTCCTCCTCTCCGCTACACAAGCGATCCTCAGCTGACCCATGTCCTCTCCAGGATCATTCGATCAGGGATCAGCCTCCCGCTTCAACCTGACCGACGCCCCGAGTCCACCGAGCACCACCAGAGACCATCCTGTACCCCTTCTCCTTCCGGGCAGTTTGTCGTGTATGCACGCCGTTACAGCGGCCCGTCTAGCAGCCAGCCTTCTGTCTTCCAAGGTTTGGGAACAGATGTATAGAAACACTTTAAACCCAAACCATCCAAAGCCAAAAGCATGAATGTCGGGCATTGCCAGGCTTTTTGGCCTTGGAATGTGCTGCCTTTCGTCTGGTGGACACAGCTGGGTTCGCCACGTCATGGCCCTAGCCCTGCCCCCAATACGCAGATGCCGAGCAGGCATTTTTCTTTGGCCAGAAAGCCGTTCCCTGCCCCTGGGACAGCACAAGTTGTGGTTGTCATCTAAAATTTCAAGCGCGTCCTGTGTCTGCATCTTGTGTCCGGAAAAGTCCAATCTCACCACCGACCACATGGACTAGTAAGCGCGGCAAGGCCGCTATATCTCAGTGGACTGCTACACTGTGGTGAGCTGGTGGATTTCTACTGGGGCTGTGGGTGCACGGCTGGCTCTCATGGCTCGGCGCACGCTCTTTTCAAAACTGCAGGGTGGTGCAGGGCTCTTTCCCCCAAGGTCCTTTGGTGGGCATCACGTGCCCAGAGACACAGGCGTGTTGAAATTAATCTGCACTTGAGAGTGACGTCCACACCACAGGTCAGGGCTCGTGGACGGGCCGTCTAGCCAACGAGGAGTCCCCGAGTCTGGACTTGCGGGTGACAAGAAGAACCTCGTGCCAGGCGCAAGGTGTCCGGTGTGATTGCCGTTGATTAACGGTGCGAAAAATGTCTGCGCTTGCCGCCTTAAAGATTCGTAGTAGGACTGGAGCACTTCACCTTGCCTGGCACATGTCATGAAACCCTTGTCGTCCAGAAATTTCTAAAGAGCTACCCGGGTCTGGACTGCATGCTGAAGAAGGCTCGAGGTCTGAGTTCGCACTTCCGCCGTTCGCACCCTGCTTCATCCCGCCTTGTGCGTTTGCAGCGTTCAGCTCGGCCTCCCCTGTCAACCGTCTCATTGTTGACGTGGCAAACAGCTGGAATTCCACCCTCCACACTGCTCCAGCGTATTGTGGGCAGACAGCGCGCAATGCCATTCGCAGTACGAAGTGTGAACATGACTGACAAGGCAGCGGTAAGGACCTCGGGTGGTTGAACCACCGAGAGTAGGAGGAAGAGTGACAAAGAGCCTCTGCTCAACATCCTTGCCAGTTTTGTAGAAGGCCACCAGATAAGATTGGTCATGTGAGGACAATGCCCTTGTCCAGGCAGAGCATTGTGGTGATCTTTAGTTCTTGGAACGATCGTTGGACATCCTGAAACAAACAGGTCCCGCCAGCGACGGAGGAGGAGAACGGACACAGATGCGGACACGGAGCCTTTCTCTCCTTAAATATCACAAGGTCCCGACACGCCTTTACTCAAATTCATCGGTCTTCATTAGGCAGTTGTTTCGGGGTTCCAGAGCTAGTTTTATGCAGGTGGCGCATCAGCTCTCAGGGTGCATTCATCTAAGGCAAGCCCCGGGGCTGTGGTTGAAGCCGTGCGGAGCAGCGGAGGTGGAGGGGGGATGGTTATTCCTAGACACCGATGTTACCGAGTCCCTGCTTGGAAAGAGGTTGGCGCGACTTGAGGAGGAGGAGGAAGTTGAGGAAGATCAGTTTGCTAAGTTGCCCCTCGACCCAGATGGCTTGGGAAATCAAGGCTCCATCTCTCACATGAGTGTTTGGTGCCTCCATTGTCACTCTCACAACACATGCTTGTGTCGCATTAAGGCCATTCAATATTTGATACAAAAGACAGTTTATGTGGTGGACACACCCTCCGGTAAGTCACGGTACAAAACAAAAATAGCATTTTCCTTCCACCACCCAAATAGAGAGCTAAAATTAAGGAATGGAGACCCTTGATGATGATCAACTGGCGGAAGTCTGTTGACGTCTGCTTCACGTTCCCCAAATGGCACGTGGAACAACATCAGCGATCGTTATTGGGGGGGGAAAACAGCGAGCAGTTGAGTGCCACAAGTAGGCGTTTAGCGGCAGCAGCAGGCAAGGTGGCAGAAGCTTAATGGGTGACCTATGGCAATCTTTGTTTACCACCCTCCATCTAACGCATGCAAATGCAGGGACACATCCACACACAGAGTCAGCTTAAGATCATTGGTGCAAGACTATCTGGTCTCTACACTGATGTTTTTGCATGATGTGTACACGGACCCAATAGACTTTGGCGCTATCCGAAAAAGTTGGGACGAATGGCCCGAGCTGGCTCCGTCACGCCATAGAGGTTGTTGTCGCTGCCCAGCAGCCAGCGTTCAGATCTGAGCGACCTCAGCACAGCTGGATGAGTCATTTACAGACAAACGCACTCGGCTTTCCACAGTAATGTGGGATCGTTTGACCTTTCGCTTCAAGTGAATCAGGCGATGATCTTTGCCTTGAATGATGTTGTGGCCCCACATTGCCGAGGTCCACCGATGTAGTTGCGAGTTTCTACTTCACTTCCTTTTCAAAACAGAAAATGGTCCTCTTGAAAAATGTTTTTGTTTAAAATGATCATTTCTTACTGGCCATTTTTATTCGCTCTTTTACCAACAGTTCATTTTTGATGGTGTGCTGTGAAGGAGACTGTTAAAAGACAGCAAGGTTCATGACAAAACGTATTCCATTTACTTGACTTTATCTAAGAAGTTTTTCGCATTGTCAATGGTTTTTTGAGGTCATGTTGCTGTGAGACTACAGCAATATCATGGTTCATTTGGAACAGAAATGGTGACTTGTCTTAAGTGCATTTTCTCCCTACAACAATTTTTAATAGTGGCTGTGAAGTCATATTTATAATTTTTTGTGGGTCATGTTGCTGTGAGATACTAGCTCATTAATTATGGTCCTTTGGAATAGGAAATGTGGCTATAAGTGGCATCTTGTCTCCATCACTGATTTTTAAAGCAGTGGCTGAGAAGTCACTTTTTTAGTAATTTTTTTGGGTCTATGCTGCCTTTGAAATGCAGCAATACTACAGATCCTGATTATAAAAATGTTGTTTTCTAACAGACATTTGTTCTTACAATGACCAAAGTGGACTCAAGGGTCATGCTTTGAATTTTTTGGGGGCATTTTGCTGTGACATTGCAGCGTATTTTTACTTACAGGTCCTATTCTAAAAATGTTGTTTCTAACAGAACCATTTGTTCTTCACAATTGGACCAAAGTGGCTCCAAGGGGTCATGCTTTGAATTTTTGGCGGGCGATTTTGCTTGTGACATGAAGCTATACTACAGGGTACTATTCTAAAATGTTGTTTCCTAACAGAATTGTTCTTCTACATTTGCCAAAGTGGCTCCCAAAGCGTCATGCTTTGAATTTTTGGGGGCATTTTGCTGTGACATGCAGCTATACTACAGGTCCTATTCTAAAATGTTGTTTCTAGTGCAGACATTTGTTCTTCACAATTGACCAAAGTGCTCAAGGGTCATGCTTTGATTTTTGGGGGCATTTTGCATGTGTCCACATTGCGCGTATACTACAGGGTTCCTATTCTAAAAATGTTGTTTGTCTAGCTGACATTTGTTCTCACAATTGACAAAGTGTGCTCAAGAAGGGTCATTGCTTTGAATTTTTGGGGGATTTTGCTGTGGACATGCAGCTATATACAGGTCCTATTCTAAAAAAATAATGTTGTTTCTACAGAATTTGTTCTGTGTCAACAATTGACCAAGTGGATCAAAGGGGTTGAATGCTTTGAATTTTTGGGGGCATTTTGCTGTGACATTGCAGCTATACTACAGGTCCTATTCTAAAATGTATTGGTTTCTAAAGACATTTGTCTTCAACAATTGACCGCAAGTGGCTCAAGGGTCATGCTTGGAAGTTTTGGGGGGCATTTTGCTGTGACATGCAAGCTATACTACAGGCCTATTCCTAAAAAATGTTGTTTACTAACAGACGTTGTCTGCACAATTGTTCAAGAGTGGCTAAAGGGTGATGGGGCTTGTCCAGAAAACAGGATAGGGGTAGGGGGACCACTGTTAATGGACACATATTGCATAATGACTTGTTTTTGCAAGATTCTTTAACATAGCTATCAATCCCTGTATTGAGAAAACAAATTTAATACAATGAAAAAAAGAGAAACAAAGACATGGTGGGATTCCATCCTATTTTAAAAATGTGTTTTCTAGAATTAAAGTATTTAAAAAACTTGCATGTACAAAATAGCTGTTAAAAAAATTCCTCTGAATTGTACAAGGGAGGTACGGAAAACTTGACCAGATGTAGGTTATTCAGAGAACATGGAGTATGGAGCACAGACAGAGAACAAAGAAACAGAGACCATTTCCCCAGCAGTTGAGTAAAATGAGAAAAAGAATGCCAAGATAAAGGGCACCGGGGTTTGTAACAGAGAGCGTTAACCCCAGTATTTCCAAGTGAAGCTCAATTGGTCCACACTCATACGGAGGGGCAAGCGCTGACCCGGTAATTTCTGTGTCCAGAGGAAGGCTGGAGGTCTCACACTTCCGCTTCCGCACTCTGCTTCAGCACGACAGTTTTCGTTGCTGCGTCATCTGGGCATTTTAACTGCGTGTTAATAGATGACGGACGCCAGCCTGGGCTTTCACCGCACCCATATGTAACTCTGCCTGGGTCATGCTGTGCCCAGTGACAGGTATAGTCAATGTCCAGTGAAACTAAATGGTGGTTGAAAAGACTCTTTTTTCCGGCAAACTTTTTTTAAATGTGGGGGGTTATCATGCAGGTTTGGGTCATGCTGTGGCCCAGGAAGGTTATTTTTTTTTTTTTTTTTTTTTTTTAGCAATGTCCAGTGAAACTAAAATGTGGTGAAAGTCTCCTTTTCCGGCACTTTTTAATGTGGGGGTCATGAGGTTTGAGGGCTCATGCATGTGGCCCAGGACAGGTATAGTCAATGTCCAGTGAAAACTAAAATGGTGGTTGAAAGACTCCTTTTTCCGGCACTTTTTAATGTGGGGGTCATGAGGTTTGGGGCTCATGCTGTGGCCCAGAACCAGGTATAGTCAATGTCCAGTGAAACTAAAAATGGTGGTTGAAAGACTCCTTTTTCCGGCACTTTTTAAATTGTGGGGGTCCATGCAGGTTTGGGGATATGCTGGGCCCAGGACAGGTATTGTCAATGTCCCAGTTGAAACTAAAAGGGTGGTTGAAGACCTCTTTTTTCCCAGGCACTTTTTAAATGTGGGGGTTCATGCAGGTTTGGGGGCTCATAGCTGTGGCCCAGAGACAGTATAGTCAATGTACAGTGAAAACTAAAATGGTGGTGAAAAAGACTCTTTTTCCGGCCTTTTTAAATGGTGGGGTATGCAGGTTTGGGGCTCATGCTGTGGCCCAGAGACAGGTATAGTCAATGTCCAGTGAAACTAAATGGTGGTTGAAGACCTCCTTTTTCGTCACTTTTTAAAATGTGGGGGTCATGAGGTTTGGGGCTCATGCTGTGGCCCAGGACAGGTTAGTCAATGTCAGTGAAACTAAAAATGGTGGTTGAAAGACTCCTTTTTCCGTCACTTTTTAAATGTGGGGGTTCATGCAGGTTTGGGGTCTCATCGCTGCGTTTCACGGACAGGGATATACAATGTCCAGTCAAGTAACATGAGTGGTTCAAATCATACTGCTTCTGGCACTTTTTAATTTGTGGGTGTGTGATGCAGGTTTTAGGGTCAGGAATTGTTGGTACATGACAGGATAGTAAATTGGTCTGTGAATTTTTTTCGTGGAATTTTATAACCTAAGTGTGTTGCCTTAAGAATGTTAGGACGTATCCATTTGACTGTAGGTGATGTTAATCAGCTTCTCCAGCCTTGTATTGGTCATAATTATGAAGGGTGTTGTTGGCTCTCCCATAGGGATTTAATGGTAATCGCCGCCATAACTCTATGTCACTATCGAAAAACACTTATCGATAGCGGGCCGACTATCGACTTTCGATCGAATCTCGATAGCCAATGCAAATCGCTCAAAACACTGAGGGAAGAGAGCGTTGGGACTTCAGACATTATTCTGTATTTTGACATAATTTTGCACCAATCGCAGCAAAATTACAAAGCCCATTATCTCTGCCTGCACTGTACTGAAAGACCTTGGTGATGTCATTATGATGTCACTACAGGTTTGTTAGCTATAATTTTTTAACTATAATTACACTGCACTGCACAACACCACAAAGGAGGAGAAGAAGACACCGTGTATGTAGTAACAAGTGAAAGGGTAGGGTGAGGGGTCCACAGCAGCAGTGTGTATGTGAAACATGTGCAGAAGTCTAGTGAGGCAGATAAATTATCAAGTTGCAGGTCATCCGGCATTCAAACCCAGATCAGCTTTGCAGTCAGCACTATGGGATGTATTTTCCTGAGTAACTGAGGCCCATACATCAGTTACAGGGAAAATTGGCAATAAACAAATGTGGTGTAAAAGTGCACAAAATAACATTTATATTTTACTGTTTCCTGTAGTTTTATTGGTATACTGTAAAAAGATATTCCAATGGCTACGTTATGATAACAGGTTGGAAACCCCTTTTTGAAAATCCTATGTCTACCTCCACAGCCAAGGAGGGAGAGGGTTGAGGGAGAACAATGCTGTGCCATCGGCTCACCAATGAAGCAGGGAGTTTGAGAATTTGTTTCAGCTGCTCCAGCTTCAGCACTGATATCGAAGTGCTTTACTGGGATGTGCAGCATTATATGGACAGTACCAAGTCGTGTGTGTGGGGAAGTTCCGGGTGTCCATGTCGGTTTGTAACAGAAATACTGCCACCATTTGATTGGATGACAACAAGACATACTTTACAGTATAGAGTAGAAAAACGGATTGAAAAACGCTGTGTGAACATACCCTTAGGGTATGTTCATACGGCTTATTTGGGCGAGCATTTCGCCACATATTGCGCTTTATACGCGTCAAAATGCGCGCCGCGTTTACGGTAATCCATAGCTCTCATAGAGAGCTATAGATTACATGTTGTCCCTCCGCACGTACATTACGATCGTATTGTACGCGCAGGGGGAGAATTGACATGTCAATTGTTTGCGAACAATGCATGTCAATGGGGCTGGTGGGCTGCCGGCCCCTCCGTGCTTTGGAAATACATGCGGATCAGCTCGTGCTTCCAGTATTGCGGCGCGGGTGTGAACGTGTGAACATACCCTTAGACTGCATGGTCTAAGTTTTGATAGATTTGCCCCACTATGAGCACAGAGCAAACAAAGCAATGTCTACATGAGTGTAAATGACTACATATGAACCAGAAGAAGTCAGCACACATGATCAGTTCCTTCTTCGATAAGAGTGGTAAGCTACCACACAAAATAAATGTGACTAACGTAACCCAACCTGTACTTTCACTCCTGTGCATTGTATAGGCTACTATTATTTTCTTTTATAACTATATGTTTTACTATTGGTCAGGCGTGCATAGTAAATCAGGAGACCCGGTTTCTTTAAATATATTCACCCAGTTATAATCAATCTGAAATATAGTTTTCTACAAACTAGGGATGAAGTCATAACAATATACTTCATTTATTAAACCTCAGAATTTTCCACTAGCTACTGCTGTGAATGTTAGATTAATGGAATTTTACAGTGTATTTCCTTTTTGCTGTTTATTCCTTGAATATATTTAATACATCCATAGCTCCAAATGCAGCATTTAGATATTAAATGCTGCAGTTGGAATTAACTTAAAAGCTGTGACTTGCAAAAAATGAGAAAACATTGTAGCTGTCTAGAATAAAGTACAAGGCTTTACTGATGAAACAACCTGAAACAGCATTATCTGACAACTATTTGAGGAATCCATATGTTGGAAATTCTGTATAAAAAGAATCCCTTAATGCAAGTTTCCTTCTGCCTTTCTGGATCTCTAAAATATATTTTCTGTTATACAGAACTTCTTAAAGCACAGCCAAGAGACTCTAACCTGATAACAGTTCTATACCAGTGCTGCCCAGAGATACGAGAGAGACTCCCTTATGATACAAGAACTGCCAACCAAGTATTGAACTTGCCAAGGAAAGGTGATAAGAGTCAAAGCAAAATCAGAAAATGCCTAAAGAAACATAAAAAAGGTGCATTAGATCTCCGTAATAAACTCTGGGAACAATTTATGATACATGCCAAGAAGTTTTCCAGCTGCCTGCAGTCCAGGGAATAAAACTGTAAAACCTGAAATTATTCAGTTGAGTCAATTGTTTTTTATTGCCATGATGTACTTTTATTTCTAAATTTTGTTCAGCTTCTGTAGTATATAAATTTCAAGGTTTAATAATTAAAGCAAATCATCATTACTATTTTGGTGATATACTTTGGACAGATACGTGAGTATCTTTTGTAAATGTCATTTAGAAGTTGCCTTGGTCTAAAGGTCATGTCAGAATGAACTTCTTGTAACAAACTGGACATTTGAAATAGTGGCATTATTTAAAATCCAATAGAAAATAATGAGACAATGCAAAATAATGTGGAACAAAAATGTTCCTAGCACTAAGGTTAGGGTTGGAGTTATGGTTAGGATTTGGGTTGGAGTTTCAGCTGGAGTTATGGTTGGAGTTAGTGTTTTTCTTTGAGTTGAAGTTGGGTTTGGATTTTAGATTGGAGTTGGGGCTTGGGTCAGTGGTTGAGGTGAAGTGGTTCCAATGTAATTTAGAGGCATTTGGCTGCTCTAGGTGCCTTCTAGAGGCTAAAAAACACATCCAGATTTTTTTCCCGACAAACAAGGGTTTGAGACACCCTAAATATTTTGACAAGTTTGATCAAACTGCTGTCAGACCTTTTGTTCATATTACTATTAATTTTGTGTAGCTAGTCTTTCCGAAAGCCAAAGACCTATGACCTTGTTCACATGGTGTAAGTTTCACTTGCATGGGGATATGTACTATACTTCACAACTTCCAAAACAAGTGGAAGAAGCAACAGAATAACATTGGAAAAATGTACCATGTTACCATATCCTTAAATTTAAAACAAATGATTCTTATAGTATTGAAGTTTCTATATGTGCAAGTAGTGATCATCTAGGGTCAAATCAAAACTGGTGGTAGCCTCTGAGCAAAATCTATGTTTAGAACCACTTCCACAATACCTTTAATATAATGCATGGCAAACTCAAAGGGTTGTTTCCTTGAAGTAAAAGTATACTGAACAGGTCATCCCTCAGCTTGCTGCGAATCCACCATGCATCAGAATGAGGAGGGCAGCTTATGCGGCCGTTCTCCTCCTTCACTTCTGTGGGAGTTTCAAATATGTCTGAGTGTGTGCGCTAAGTTATAATCGGGAGCTCCCATAGAAGTGAATTGTGAGGACGGCTGCAAACATTGCCCTCCTCATTCTCATACATTTTCGGCTTGCAGTTAGCTGGAAGTTAACCTATATAGTAGATTTGTTTGTAAGAAACAAATTTAAGAGGTATTTAGAAAACCAAGAAAAAAAATTTTGCTTTTTTCATCCTTGCATAAAATTTTCATTTCCCTCCCTGTGATGTTTTCTGTGCTAAATTGTGCTGTTATGTGAAATTTTAAAGCCCCTTTACTCCAAAAACAGATAGATTTCTGTTTGAAAGGTAATCTAAGTGGTAAAATTGAACCCCCTGGAATTTTTGTTGGGTTTTTGTTTTTTTTTCCCCTCCTTAACCTCAGTTAGGTACTTCCCCCTACAGGAGAGATAGTATTCAGAAATGTAAGTTTTTTAACTTTATTTATACTTTAAGCAGGGCCATTCTGTCACGGACGCCCCTGCGACCACTGTCCTGGGTCGCAGGCAGCCTGTCCCCCTCCCCCAGGGGGCCCCCGCCCCGAAGTGGTTCGGGGGCCCCTTTTGGATGCTCGGCCCCCTCCGGCGTTCATTCCCCGGCCGCGCCCCCTGCTCTGTCTGTCTCCGTCCCCCGGGCCGTGGTCCCCCCCTAGGGGCGCGCGTGTCCGGCATTTTGTTTTTTAAAGGGGGGGGGTTGCCGGTAATTGGCATTGCCGGGGCATGCTCCTATTTAGCCCCGGCCCCCCTCCTCCCGGCCTTTGCCAGTCCTTTGTGTTTTCCATTGGTAAAGTTCCTAAAGTGTTCCTGTTTGCCATACGTGTCCCCGCCCGTTGTGTCTACCGTCTACAAACCCTTTGCGGCCCCCCGACCCCCTTTTGTCTACGGACTATGGACCCTCCCGCCCTGTACCTCTTTCCCCTTGGCCGCCACCGCGGGGAAAGCCCGGCAGTGGTAGTGCCCTTTGGACTCCTGCGCAGCAAGGAACCCCCGCTTTGCGGGGGGCTCGGGTAAATCCCGGGCCCCACTTAGATTCCATCCTGGTGTGGGCTTCGCCATCCCCCTGCGGTGGTTCAGGGGGGATCCCCCCCTTGAAGGTTACAGTAGGACCCGGCCAGGACCCCCGCAAGGGTGCGTTCCACCCCTGGGGGGGATCTGGCCGTTGTTGCCCGCCAGTCACGCAACTCGGTCAAAGGCGCGCAACTTACCCCCCCCCCCCCCCCTATCCACCATGTTGCAGAAAACCCGTCACCGCCCCGAGAAAAAACCTCCGCCAGCTCCGCGGTTGTTCCACCCTCTTGGTTCCTGTGACTCTGAGGGGCCAAGCTTGGCTGCGCTCCCATCTAAATTCGACGGAGACCGAAACTCTCCCGGGGGGGTTTATCCCCAAGCTCTAGCACGGGAGTGTGGTTGATATTCGTTAATGTGCAAAGGGGGTTTTGGTGGCCCCTCCCCCCCCGGGAAGGGCCTTTGGGGCAGGGGCTACACCCCTAGGGAAAGAAAGCCCCATACGGGGGAAATCTACATTTTCCCTCATATTTTCCGCTGTGTTCGAAAACCCGGGCCCGTGCTTCCCCTGAACCCCCTACAAAAACCTCGCCGGGGGGGGCCCTGTCGAGGAGACTAGGGGGTCATTCCGTATTTGGCCTCTGAATGTCTTGGAACGGGGCCTTTGTTTTTGTACCTTAAAGAAAAGGCTCTAAGCCGATTTAAAAGGACTTTGGCAGTGAGCCCCCTGTCTTCCCTCAGTGCCCCGATCCGGTTAGGACCTCGCAAAGTGTTCATTAAAACGGGAAGGGGGGGAGTTTCAGCAAGGAGCCCAGTCAGCCCAACCTGGGTTTTCCCCTCCCCTGCACCGGTGCCCCAGGGGCCTCCTGCGCCAACCCCACGACGATCCATTCAGATTGATAGGCTCGCCTTTGGAAGATTTGGGCCCCCAGGGGCAAAGGAATTTGGGGCCTTTGGGGGCACCCAGAGGCATTTTCAGGGGAAAAAGCCCCAAGCGTAAGCTTGGGGAACCCCCCCACCTAGGATCTTGGAGAGGCATTTAGGTGCAACCTCCTCCTCTCCACCCCCTGGGGCCCAGTGCAGGTCGTTTTTAGAGAGGTTCACCCCCTTTTTTCCCGGCGTTTCTGGACTGGGGGTGGGGGAAAACTTATACCCCGTCCCAGTAAAGCAGTACGGTGTCGGTGGAACACCGGGAAAAAAACCGCTTGTCTTCACCATCACGGGGGGCTTAGGAACCCCACCGTTTGTCCCAATCACTGTCCCCCAGTGGGGGCGTGCAAAAAGGAAAGAAATCCCCTTTTTATGTTTCCCTGCTCCTCGTGGGCGATCCCCTCGGAAACCCAGGCGGGGGACCCCATTTCCCCACCCGGGGATGGTTATGGAGGGGATTCGTTGGGGCCCAACTGTTGGGGGCGTTGTTTGGGGGGCCCTCCCCCGGGTTTCCCGCTCTGCAAAAACCCTTCGGAGCTTTTCCCCGGGCTCCCCCCGAATATCTGGGGTATCCCCGATGTATTCTTGAGAGCAACCCGAGAGTCTGCCCCGATCTAAATTGATTGCCCGATGATTTTTGCGGGGGTACCAGCCCTCCCGGACCGGTCTACCCATGTCGGTGTGAGCCCCAACCCCATGTGAGTAAAACCAGGGGAATCCCCGGGAAAGGGGTTTACCCCGAAAGCCCCGTCCCCGCGGGCCCGGGGTTTTTTTCGTGAAAAAGGAGGGGTACATTGCGCCCCTGCATAACTCCCGGGGCTTGAACAAGATCACGGAAAAAAAAAACGTTACCCATTCCCGTGACAAAAATTTTTGTCCCCTTGGGATGCCAAATTTTCTAAGTTGGATTGGGGGGGCCTATAACTTGACCCGAATTCGGGGGGCGATAATGGAAGAGGGCTTAAAACACCAGGGATGGGCACTTTGAGTCCGGGGTGTTCCCCTTTACTGTGAATGTCCGAGTCTTTAGGAGCTCGAAATGACTTTTTCGGGGGACCTCCTCCACACCTGGTGTAGTCTCCTTGATGACATCCTGGTGTTTCTCCGCCCTCGGCCCCACCGCACCCATGTTGTGGGTACGAAACTTCCCCGGGGAACCACCTGTATCCCAAGCTAGAGAAGTGCCCTTATCAGACTGCCCCCTTTTGGGGGTTGTTTCTCTGACCAAGGCCTAGGGAGGACCCGAAAAAATGTCTGCCGGTTTGCGGGGCCCAGCCCAGTTGGGTGGGGTTATCCAGCGATTTTTTTTTCTGCAACTACTATCCCCCGTTCATCCCTCACTTTTTTGCTGGGGGCCCCCCGATATACCCCTCCCCAAAAAACAACCCAATCCACGCAGCTGGCGGCGAGGGAGGGGCTTTTTTCAAAAGTCAAGTCCCCCTTCTCTGGGCCCTCATCCTGCACGTCCGAATTCCGCAAAACCTTCAAATGGGGTGGATGCCTATCGGGGGGAGCGGAGCATTCTTACGAAAAAAGGGCCACGGGTAAGACTGAAAAGTGCGGTTTTTCCGGGTTTTTATCGGCCGGAGGAATTACCATTGGGCCCCGGGGGCTACTAGCATAAAATTGGCTCTGGGGAGGGGGGTTTTATTGGGGAGGGCGCCCTTTTTCCCATCTATTACTGGGACCAAAAGAACCCCCAATTCTGTGAGGCCCCTCAGGACTTAACCCACGCCGGTTTGGGTGGTCGTTTTTTCCCCGGTTCTTTTTAAAGACCCACTTAGGCCAGTGAAAAGAAGTGAGAGCTGACCCCCTCTCCTGCCCCCGATGGTGGGTGAAGATACTTTCCAGAAAAATTTTTCCCCCAGAACTTTTTTTTTCATCTCGGCGCCCCCAGTGGACCCCCGGGAAGGCCCCTCCGGGAAAGGATTATGTGCGTTGTTTCCCCCGCGGTATCTTAAATGGGGCATTGTCATTGGTGGGCTGGCCCCCGGCGCCCGAAAAAACCTTCCACCTATATCCCGGTTTCTTTTGGTGGCCAAGCTTGAAAGGATGTTAAGGGCTCGTTTCTCTTGTGATCCTGTGGCAAAAAGACGCCAATCAAAGCCGGCACCCTACTTACCCACCCCCCCTTCCCACTCAACCTGGACCAACATTTCGAGGACTTCATCTGACCTCCTCTGTCTGGAAAACCCCCCATTTTTGGGTGTTAAGGATCGCTTTTCCAAAATGGCCTTTTTTCCCGTTCCAGGGCTGCCCCTCTGCCCCCCGCCCCGGGGAGCTATTTTCCTCCATGTTTTTTTTCTGCTGGACTCCCCCCTTTCAAATTGTCTCGTACCGGGGATCCAAAATTTTTTTTCCAGGTTTTGGCGAGCCCCGGCAAAAAAACTTAGGTGAAGTGACTTCTTTCCGCCTACCACCCCCAGGGGCGAACGCCCCGGTGGAGGGTCAACCAAGTCTTGGGATGTTACCTTCGCCATTTCATCTCGGCATGTCAAGACATTGGGCCAAATTTTCGCCATGGGCGGAGTTCTCTTAAAAACCTTAGTAGTCCCCGGGGGTTCCCCCTTCTACTCGTGTATGGCCCCTCCCGCCCCCTCCCCTCTGGCAAACCTCCATGTGGGGCCCCCGGGGGGGACCCCTGGTTTTAAGACATAAGGCCATCTGGGGCCCCCGACCGCTTGCGCCCGCCTTTCCCAGGCATGAAGACTCAAGCGGAAAAAAGAAGAATCCCCCCCCGGTTTTCTCCCGGGGTGACAAGGTGTGGTCTCGTTTTGATATGTCGTTAAAAATGCCCTTTCATAAAGGGACCCCCTTTCCTGGGGGCCCCTTTAGGTCATCAGCCGCATCAACCCCGGGGTCATACAAAATCCAGTCCCCCCTACGATAAAAATCCCCAATGTTTCATGTCTCCTTTCTGAAGCCCCTAGTCCTTAATCGTTTTTTTCCCCCAAGGGCCCCTCTTTTCTGTGGCTGTGTGCCCCAAAGTCTTCGAGGTTTAAAGAAATTTGGGCATGAGGAGAAAAAGGGGAAAGGATATTCCGGGGACTGGAAAAGGTTTCGGAAACGAAGGAGGGTCTTGGGGCCGGGAGGTGATATCCTGAACACAACCTCATCCAGAGATTTTTCATTCCATAAGAAGGGGGGGGCCCGGAGGGGGCCCAAAGGGGGGGTCTGTCCGGACCCCCCTGCGGGCCCCTGTCCCGGGTCGCAGGCACGCCTATGCCCCGCTCCAGCGGACCCCGTCCCCCCGTCGGGTTGGGGTCCCCTCATGTCTCGGCCCCCTCAGGGTTTTTTACCCCGGGCCCCGGTCCCGCTCTGTCTGTTCCCTCCCCGGCGCGCGGGTTGCCCCCAGGGGCGCGCGGCCCCGGCGGCAGTTTAAAATTTTAAAGGGGGGTGTGCCCGGTAATTGGGCATTGGGGGACTGCTCCCCATTTAAGCCCGGCCCTTCCTGCCGGGGTTTGTAGATCTTTGTGATTTTTTGTTGGTGAAAGTTCTAAAGTGTTCCCGTTTGGCTTAGGTAGACCCCTCGCTTAATTACCGTCTACGAATTGCCCCTGCCCCCCCCCCCCGACCCCTTTGTCACATAGAGCCTCCCGCCCATCTGTACCCGTTACCCTTGGACCCCGCAGGGGAAGCCCCGGGAGTGGTAGTGACTGGGGGGGATCCCCCGCAGCAAACCATCCCCCTTTGCGGGGGCTTGATGAAAACCGGGACCACTTAGATTCTACTCCCGGTGTGGGTTACGCCAAACCCCCTGTGGTGGTCGTGGATCCCCCTCCCCGACCAATTTAAATTCCTAGGAAAAATTTTTACTAAGGGGGTTGAAGAATTTCTACCCCCCCCTTAACTAATTGCCCTACAGCGCAAAATTTCACACCCTTAACCGTGCCCCAAATTACAAAAAACTATAACACAAAGTTCTTTGCATAAAATTACTAAATAAAAGCCATATAAAAAACCAAATTTCACACTCACAGTGCCCCCTTTAAGTTTAAAAGTGACCCCCAAGTTAAAAATATAGCCCCTGTGGTGATATCCAAAAATGTGGGTAATATACCTTTTTGTAAGTAATAACCCCCCTGTAAAGATATAACCACCCATAGATAGGTTAGCCCCGTAGGTGGTAGGTACACATATCCCCCAAAGAGGTAGTATAGTCTTGTGGGTAGGTATATGCCCCCTTGTGGGTTTAGTATAGCTCCATGTAGGTGGTATTGCCATGTAGGCAGGTAGATTAGACCCTCTGTAGGTAGGGATAAGCTCCATTACTAAATTTAACCCCACTGAAGGTAAATTTTGCCCCCCTGTAGGTAAATATTGCCTCCTAAAGCTAAATGTAGCCCACCTATAGGTATGTACAGTCCCCTGTAGGCAGATATAATTTGGGGGAAATCAAAAAAAATTTGGTATAGCAAAGGGGTTGAGAAAAAATCTCATGCATATGCCTTGTTAAAAAAAAATACTCAAATTCCAAATGGAATTTTTGACCTGCACCATGTCAATGTGTGTTTAAATTATGCTAGATTTTGTTGGGGGGTTTTTTGCAAAATGATTCGTGGGGGTGTCAAAATCTGCAATTACATTTATTTGGTGAGTTTTGTGAAAAAATAACTGAAAACTGTATTTTTTTAAAATTATCAATTTTTATATGATACATTAAAAATTTTTCTTTAGAAGTCTAGGGGAAAAACTGAATAAAGCTTTTCTCCCCAAAGGTAAAAAACCCCAAAAGTAAAATGAAGATTTTTGGAAAATTGTGAACACAAGAAACTCTCTCTGAAGGCAAAAATTTCACTTCTAAAAAAATTTACTAAAAAATAAATAATAATACACAGTCAAGTCAAATTATTTTGACCATTTGCTACTTACTACATCAATAGTGCATAGTGCGTAGTTCAAAAAAAAAAGTCCGTTTTTAAAAGCTAGTTTTGGGATTATAAAAAGTGTTTGGTGCCCAAAAGAAAATGGGGGAATGTCACAAAAGCTAGAAATGTCTGATATTGCTTATAAGAGCAGCAAAGTACACCCTGGCCTCTATTTCCCAAAAGTCTTGAACCAAATTATAGGGCTTTATGCTGCAAAAAAAATGATCCAAACAGCACCACTTTTTTGGGTACGTCTTTGGATACGTTTTACACAGCGCTTTTCAATCTGTTTTTCGTTGTGTCAACATACCCTTGTAATGCAGTTTTTTATGCAATGATTAATGCAAACCTGCAAAGTTGCATCTTCTTAATTTTTATTTATTTAACCAAATGTCATAAAACACAGATGTATCTTCAAAAAAATGCAGTCTGTTTTGACCTTTATAAAAGACGTCATTTTTAACCCCTTACCGCCAGAGCAAGTTTTTGGCCTCTTTTTTTTCCCAAACCCTTTTTTAAAAATTCGGGCCCTTTGTTTTTTATTTTGTCGGGGGAAAAAACTTTTTGACACTTTAACCTACCATGTGATTCAGAGATTGTTTTTGTGACACTTGTGCTTTAAAAAAGTAAGAAATTTTGGCCCAAAAAATTCCTTTTTATTTGTAAAAAAATATAAAAAGAACCGTAAAATGTAAAAAATTTTTACCATTTTCAAATTTTTAAAAATTTAGGTTCATCTTTTTTTTATTTCTTTTTTATTTACGTCATTGGGGGGGTTTAAAAAAAATTTTTGAGTAATTTTAAAAAATTTTCACGAAAATTTGCAATATACATTTTTTTGGGGCCAGCCATTTTCTAACTTGTTTTTTTGTTTGGGCCGTGTTAGATATCCCAAAAAATGACTTCATCTAAGAAAACACCCCTTAAAGAATTCAAAAAAAGCCATTTAGAAATTTTTTAAAACCCATTACGTGTTTCACCAAGGGTTTTAAACAATGGAGTTTTGAAATTTTCAATTTTTTTCCATATTCTAAAGGGAAAGGGTTTGTTTTTCAGGGAAAATGAATTTTTAAATTTTTCCCCGTTTTTTCCATTTTTGGAATCCCTATGTGGGGTTATGCCGTTGGGGGCCCCAAAAACCCCCAGGGGGGAAAACAAGGAAAGGGGGCTATTTTTTAAGATTTTTTTAGGCCATTTCATTTGCAACCCCAAATCAAATTTAAATAAACCCCAAAAAGCCCCATTTTAAAATCCAAAAACCCCTTTTCAGGGTTCATTAGGGGTGTATGTGCTTTTGGGCCAAGGGGTTCCAAGTTTTTTTTTAGTATTTGGGGTATGAAAATGGGGGGAAAAAAAAGCAATTCCGCCATTTTTTTTGGGGCTTCATTTTTACATGTTCGCCGTACGGAAAAAAAAACGGGTAACTTTACTTGGGAGTTGGTACAATTACAATTATATAAAATTTTTTATAGTTTTTTTTTATGTTTTTTTTCTTTTAAAAAAAATAGAAAAAAAGGGGTATAAAAAAATTGGTTTTTTATGTTGTCAATTTGACAACCCCTAGCTCTTTTTATTTTTCAGTTATGGAGTGATTATGGCTTGTTTTTTGTTTTTGGAGGTTGACGTTTTTATTAGTACCATTTGGGGTGTTATGACGCTTTGATACTTTTTATAAAGGTTTTTGTGAGGGATTTTTAACAAAATACAACATTCCTGGTATGTTTTTTTTTTTTACAGCGGTCACCGGCGTTTTAAATGACATTCTAGCTTTTAAACCCGTAGGTCGATCGATTGCAGTGATCCAAAAATTTGTTATTTTTTTTCATGTTTTTACGCTTTTACAAATAAAGAATTTTTTTCAAAAGGAAAACATTTTTTCATTGTCGCGTCCCGAGAGACATAACTTTTTTATTTTTCTTTTTGGACGGACTGTGTAGGGGCCCCTTTTTTTTTCGTTGGTTTTTATTGGTATTAAATTTTTTTTGGGGACAAGACTTTTTGATCTTTTTTTAAATCCGTTTTTTGGAAGGCAGGGGAGAAAATCTGCAATCCTAGGGTTGTTTTTTATTTTTTTTTTTAAAAGCGCTCAATTTTGCAGTACCATGACAAGTTAGCTTTACTCTGTGGGTCGATACGATTACGGCGATACCCAATTTATATAAATTTTTTTTTTAGGTTGCAGCACTTTTTTTAAAAAAAAAAAAGTGTTTTTATTGTGTAAAACAATTTTTATGCATCGCTGT
Organism: Phyllomedusa bahiana; assembly: GCA_025379985.1. Taxonomy (NCBI): domain Eukaryota; kingdom Metazoa; phylum Chordata; class Amphibia; order Anura; family Hylidae; genus Phyllomedusa; species Phyllomedusa bahiana. The sequence continues at coordinate 157,890 of JAODAL010003331.1, forward strand.
CTTCTGAGAGCCATAACTTTTATAATTTTCTGTATACAGGGAGGTGTAAGGACTTTTGTTTGTGGGACGAACTGACATTTTAATTGGTACAAATTTGGCGTTTATATGAGTTTTTGATCGCTTTTTATTCCATTTTATGTGCTGCGGGATGAACAAAAATCGCAGTTTCACCGTAAGGGGTTTAAATTTAAAACTGACACTTTTTATAAGGAAAGGTCTTTTACGCACGCTGGATAACAATATGGGTACTTTATTTTTGATCTTTTTTGGGGGTTTTGGCGTCTGTAAAGGGGAAAAGGGCGATGTACGTGTTTTTATTTTATTTTTTGTGTTTGTATTTTACTTTTTTTCACTTTTTTTGAATTTTTTTACACCTTTTTTACTTTACCCCATAGGGGATTTATAACAGCAATCTTCAGATCTTCTGAAGATTTCTGTTAGAAGGCAGGCCAGTACATAGCATTGTTGCTATGCACTGATCGCCATGACAACTGTCAGTCACGAGGCCCACAATGCATTGTGGGCATCGTGACATCTCAGATGACCCCGGGAAGTGATCTTCAGTTCCCGGAGCCGGCTGGTAGGAGATCGCTGCCTTCTCCTGCCTGCGACTTAACTTCGACGATCTTAATTGATCGTCGGAGTTAAGGGGTTAAACACCAGGGCCCAAGAGCTCACTCTGGCCGGGGTTGATGCGGCATGAAGCCAGCGGTAATTTACCGCTGTTCCCCATGTCGCGACCCGTGCGGGGGTTCACCCGCAAGCCCGCGCTATCGCCAGGACGTTTGCATACGTCCATTTGCGGGAAGTCACATCCCGCTAGGGCGTATGCATGCGTCCAATGTCGGGAAGGGGTTAAATCTGACATGCATCACTTTTAGAGATGAGCGAATTTCTCAAAAATTAGTTTGGGACGATTCGCCAAATTTTTCCCAAAAATGTGTTTCATTCCGAATTTATTTGCAATTAATTATGTTAAAAAACAGCTATTTCCTGGCTGCAGAGAGCCTGTATGGTGTTGTAGAACATTGTGCCATGCAGAAATATGCATAGGGAGCGTGGTTTGGTATTGAAATAATGCTGTGATTTAGTACAACACGCAGATGACAGGTGCCACTTTTAGAATCACTTCATACTTCACTTCTATGGTCAGTTACGGGGTCAAAACTAAACAAATAACTAAAGTGGGAACGCAGCCTGACAGGGTAATGTCAGCGCCAGCAAGAAAAAATCAAGCAGAGGGCCAAGATACCACTATGGCGTCAAAGAGCGCACTCCTTTTTACACCGTCATCAGATGATTCCACAGATTATGATAGAACCTGTTTTGTTAAACGCTGATACATGTAGAGCCCCCCCCCCTCCCGAAAGAGTGGAGAGGGTGTCGGCAGCAATTTTTCATTGACGTCACTGATCATTTTGCCCTTCCTTTGATCTGTCAGTGTCCGCTTTCAAATGGTCAATAATCCATCAGTATTGCTAAAGCCAAAAAGAAACAGGAGTTGATCCAAAACAGAGATGAGAAGTAAATGGGATTTTTGCATGCCTTATGTGTTTTGTATCCACTTCTGCTTTTGGCTACTTAATTATCAGACAATCCTGATGCAAACAAAGGACCATGTCATACTGGCTTTATGGCTTCTCCGAAGACACAATTGGTTGTGTTTGTCCTTTTCATTCCTTCTGACAGATTAAAAGAAGAAAAAAAAAACATAGTGAAAACATCATAGAGTGGTGGAGGGTGAAAACAGCATTAGGAAACCACAGGGTGATTGACTGAGAGAGTGGTCAGTTGGCATGAGTAGGCCACAGAGTGGCACAATGACATAATTTTGAGGTGGCGGCAACTAGGTGACATAATGAGGAGGTGGCGGCAGCAGCAGCATCAAGCCAGAGAGTGACATGGTGACATAGAATGGAGGTGACAGCAGTAGCAACAGCATGAAGAGACCTGAGTGGTGAGGTAGCAGCCACATCAGAAGGCTACATAATGGCCCAGTGAAGAGTGGGGAGGTGGGTGGCAATACCAGTCCCAGGTAAAAATGGTGGGTGGTGAATGAGCGCTGGCAGCAATGTGTGACATCGGCGGGGGGCAGCATCGAATAGGAGTGATGTAGGTACCCAGAAGAATCCAGACTTTTTTTTTCACAGTTTGTGTGAGGCGGCATGGTGATCTAATCGTGCATAGCTTGGGTTTGTGTGGAGATCCGGCGATCCACGCCTGATTCATCTTACAGGGGTGTTCTCTCCACATTTGGGTGGACAAGCGATTTTCCTTGGGGTAACTATGGCCCCTGCTCATTGAACACCCGCTGTGAGCCACACTAGGGCCGGCCCAGGACAGCTTCTCCAGTGCAAACTCAGCGGTTGGGGCCACAACCCAAATTTGGCTCCCGGTAGCCAGCGGATCTTAAATGTGGGGTGCGGGTAAAAGTCCAAGTAGCCACCCCTGCGGTTTTTAGGTCTGCCCCAGTGCTGTGCTTGGTGATACCTTCCTCACTGGTTGTGAAGAAAAGTGCTCATAAATGACCCCAGACTCATTTGCGCTGAGGAGTGGTACTTTCCCCCCGGGCCAAACAACTAAGGGTTGTGTCTGACGAATCCATGAAAACTTGGGGGGGGGTTCTCAGATGTCTCTAAAGGGAAAGTTGATGACCTAGTCAAAAAACCATTCAAAAAAACCGTTGTTGGGGGCAAACAGGCTGTTAGATGCCCGTAGCTTGGCCCGCGGGGAAAACCTGCTGCGACATCGCCTTACTAGGCTGCCCCGTGCCTCTCCAGGAACATTTGTGCCACGGGCCCCTCCCTAGAAGGGCCTGCCCCCTCTCTGTTGAATCTGTTTGATCAAAAATTTTCAAATAAAAACAAACTTGTTTAAAGTAGGGGGTGTATATGACAAAAACAAAGTTATTTCCCCAGGTTTTTTCCCCCTTAAAAGTGAAAAAGTAACTTTTTTTTAATGCTCGATAGATGCTTACATACCTAGCAAGGGAACATAGCGCAATTGTGCAATGCCCTCTCTCCCACAATGCCCCTTTTTTGGGGGCCTTAATTTCTATGTAAGGTATCCCCAAAAAAACGCTAGATTTTTGAGGGGGTCGTACTTTCAGGCATTTTCACTAATTTTAATGCACCTAAAAATGCCGTGCGATGCTGTTTTTGGACTATCGCTTATTTTTGTATTTATATAAATATATAAGATGACACGTGGAAAAAAAAAACTGCAGTTATACAGTTTTACAATATATATATATATATTTAATATATATATATATATTTTATAATAATATATATATATTTATATATATATAGACATGTCCGAAAAGGGGCATCGCCATACAGTTTTTGGTGCTTTAATTATAATAAGATATTAAAAAAAAAAAAAATATAGTATTAGTAATTTTATATATATATTGTAAGCTGCCGCTCAGCTTGGGACCATCTTGGTCTGTCCGGGGGGTTTCTCGTTTTGGTCGCCGTTTTGGTTGAAGATAATCACCCGCCCTAGGCTTCTCTTTACCCCCACCAACTTTATTAAGGCACAAGTGTACAAAAAAACACATAAAAAAAATCCTTGGCCTTTGGGCCCCTTTTATTACTCACAAAAGTCCCTCTCTGTCCCGAGGTCTGTCCTATCGCACAGCCCCTCAAAATACTTTTCCACACTTGTCCTGGGCTTCCCTGAAAGCCTCTGGGGGCCAGAGCTCTCTCCAGCTTTTGCTGTTTCACACCTTCAGGTAACAGCCACGCCCCCAGATCCCCTTTGGAGTACAGGCTTTTTTTTGGCCTCCAGAGATGTCAAATTCTGGGCTGGAACCCAGGGCCCTGGAATGCGGGGACACCCCACCCGCCGACATATAGCTGTCCCGGAAGAGCCACCCCATCCCTAGCTGCCTGCAGCTATTATAGCGCTACCGAAGTGACAGTAAAAAATACTGACACAAAATAGGGGCTTTTCCCCCCCCGAGCCCAGTTCCCGGTGCACATCTGAGAGGGCCCCGGCCGTAGCCCTTAGTGGCAGGATCATGCGAAACCAGCAGGTTTCAAATCCTCCCTCTGATAAAGCCCGTAGGGCTTTTTCACATTCCCAGGCTCCCCCGGGGTCAAAGCTCCTATTTGGGGAACATTTCCCATATCCGCAGGGGCAGAAATGACCGGGGTCCACATACAACTTGTTGTGGGCCATAGCATCCTCAAAAAACACATTGGGAAACAACATTTTTACTCCCATTACTATAGGTGTCAAAACCCACCACCCTCTAATAATAAGGCCATCACCACACCCGCATGCCGCTTCACGGGTTAAATGAAACCTTTACCAGCGCATCAGCCCTTGTGGTGTTACCCCACCAAATTTTTTTTGGGCATTGTCCCCCTGGGCAGAGTTTTCACTATTTTGGGTTCGCAAAGAAAACTGCCCCTGGTTTGTCTAGTAAATACTAGTGTTATCAAAAAGGGGTAAAAAAGGCCCATTTCTCAGGGTTCTATCACCATGGCCCTTAGGGCTGCCCCTGACCCAAAAAACCTTACCTCTTTGCTGGGGGCTCATCATGAGACCCAAATTTCTCTTCATCACAGGCCTTGGGCCTCACGACCACTCCTGTCTCTTAGGGTCAGATACAGCTTAAAATTTCCCTGGACCCGAAGTCCCCCTCTGGGTACTTGCTGCATTTGGTTTACCAGAGGAAAAATTGGTCTTCCAAAAGACCCCTTAGTGTGAACCCTCCCCTGTGTGGACGCTGTGAGAGAAGGAACCTTGTGCCACTCTTCATTGTAGGTCAATAAAAACATTTTATAAGATGTCGCAAAAAGGGGAAGTAAAAAATTTTACCTCAGCCTCCTTACCAGGTGGTTTCTAATATCTGAGGACTTGCTCGCCCTCCTACCCCGGGTTTACAGCAGGGGGAGGACCCCCTTTTCGGCTTTTTTCCTTTTTTTCCCTGCAATATCCTTCCCTACTACAGGGGCACGGACTCCCCTGAGTTTCCCAACCTACACGGGTACTTGACCTGGGTACCACTTGAGGAGGCTTTATTGCATACGGGGCCACAAGCCGTGTCTGCTCTGCAGCCCCGACCTCACCCATATCAGAGGACACAGCCCCTGTGCACAGCTTCACCGCTCCGTTTAGCAGCAAAACCCTTGGGCAATGTGTGGGGGGGTTTCCCTTTCACATCCCCTACCCCATTCTAAGGGAGAACTCTGGGTTTCTTTTGGGGTCATTTAATCTTGCTCACTATCAAAGTCATACCATGCACTGGAGTCACTAGCAGCCCGGCTAACCTCCTTAGGTTCCCCAATCAACAACCAACCTGGCTGTGTTAATTAGACAACCAATCACCTTCTCAACCCCAGTAGGGGCACAGACATCGGGCTGAAACAAGGCACCCACATATAAGTTATCCCCCCCCCCGGGGAATAACTAAATCTTTGATATTTTCCTCCATACCTTCCATAAAAAAAATTAAAATTTGCTTCGACCCCGGCCCCCTTTTTACAATCTGGGGATTTAAGAACTTCACCCTCACTAGGGTTTAAGCTTACAGGCATTCAGGGGTGTTAGCAGCTCACTTTCCCCTTTTGCTGTTTTTGTGACCACGCATGAAAGCTATGGAAAAAAGCAGACACTGGAACATGTAAACCCCGGGGACAAGGCCCCACATGGCCCCTTCTTTAACCTCTAGGTGTCACCATCTGAATCCCCATCACGATACATGCTAGGGCTGCACACAGAATCTCCCTTGAAACGTTTCTTTAAAAAATATCTTCATATTTCTCTGGGGGCCTCATTCATAAGGCATACCCCCCCTCTAGGGTCTGGAACACCCTCTTTAACTAGTTCCCCATCTGCGCACAGCCCTCATTCCCGGGTTTGGGGCTCCTTTTAGAAATAACTGGTCACGTTTCACCTGGGAAGAATGGTTGGTTTCAAGCAGGGCATGCATTATCGCTTGCATACCATCGGGACACACAGTGCGCTGGGGTCACTGTCAGAAACACTCACCAGCTGGACTCCAGACATTCACATCAACTTTTCACACAGGGGGTACAGAAGAAACCATGTTGCTTATGGGCAACCCTATTGGCAAACCTGAGCCTGAGGGGGCCCTTTCTCCAGATTTCATCCGCCACAGGAAACCACACCTGGCTTAATTGGGCGCTCTCCCCTATGACCTTAGGGGCACAAGAGCTAACCCCCTCTGCTGCACTGGCTGAAGTGTCCTTAGCAGACACACTGCCTTTACTTCCCCCATAGCTCTGACAGCCAGATCAGGGGCAGGGCCTGCGCTGCTCTCCTCACCTTTTCACACTTGTGCTACAGATAACCCCCCCTGTCAGGCGGTGCGTGGCTATTTTTCTACAGGTATAGTAACCCATTAGAGCATTTTTTAATAGGGGAACATTTCAACAAAGCTTTCATAAAGTCCATGAGAAATTTTTTTAAATCCCGTATCACCGCCACTTGGCACCATTTTTTGGGCACACGTTTACTGCACCTGGCACATGTTCAGACTGTTGGGAGGGGCTCCTGCCCCATTCTAGGGGGCTTCCCTGGGCAAATTTCTGGCTCTTTAAGCAAAGGCAAAAAAACCCTTTTTAGGGGGCGCTTCCCCGGGAAAAACCACCGCTGTGCCGGCCGCCGCCGTTTTCCCCCAGCTGCCAGAAATGTGAAAGTCCACCCAAGCACAAATTCCCCTTTGGGGGTCCAATACCCCCAAACATGATTTTGGGAGTCCCGCAACCAGTGACAAAATACGTTTTAACGGCCCTTTCCCGGTTCTGGGCGGGTCTTTTAAAAGGGGGATGATTTTTGGGGGCACCCTGGAGACCCTTTTTTGGGCAGCCAAATCCCCCAATAGTGGGTGCCACCCACCGCAATCCGGGGCCTACGGGGGTTTTCCCCTTTTGCTGAACCCCCGCGCACCCCCCTGTTGTGGAGGCTGGTTCTCTCGGGAAGGGGGCCCTTTTACACTTCCGCAGCTCCACCTGGCTGGTGTTAACCAGCTGGTAGGAAAGCTGGCTTTGCTTTTTGGCGACCCCCTTGGTTTTTAGCACCAGCCTTTTTTACTGACCCCCCAAGGGCTGTGGGTTTCCTTTCTTGGATGGCGGCTGTATGGGGAAAGGGTGGCAGCGGCACAGGCCCATGCTGCTGAGAATTAGGGGGCAGCTTGGCCATATCCTCCTTCATCAGGCAATTGCCCCCCTCAAAAATTTTTAAAAAAAGTTTCCCAGGCAAAAAAAAAAAATTATGGAGGAAACAACACTTTACTGGGGTGGTTTCCCCCTTTTCCTCCACAGTCTCCGCCCCCTGAGGCAGACTCCTTTCCCCCCCCCCCCAACACATCTTCAGACACCCCAAAAAGGGTGGCGGGTGGTTCTCTTCAGAGAGTGGTTTGCCCACACAGTGCAAATATCCGCGTCCTATTTAACTGCAGCATCCGGTAAACCCCCTTTTTTCTTGCACCCTTTGTACACGTCAATAGTGCCCCAAAATTTTTGGGCCCCAAAGCTACCTCCCCCAATTGTAAGTCCGCTCAGTCTTTGGGGGCCCATCTTTGGCTGTCCCCGGGGGTTTTTTGCTTTGGATCGCCGTCCTTGGGGAGAACGTAAAGGCACTCCGACATAGGCTTTTTTTCAGCTTCAGCCAACTTTATTAAGGGGACACAGGACAAAAAAAACACATAAAAAAAAATCTTGGCCGTTGGCCCCACTTACTCACGGCCCCCTCTGCCCGAGGGCTGTGCCCATCGCACAGCCCCTCAAACATACAGTTTCCACACTGTGTCCCGGCTTCCCGTAGCCCTGGGGGCCAGAGCTCCTCTCAGCTCTGCGCTTCACACCTTTGGTTTTCGCTCCCCCCCAAAAACCCGGAGTACTAGGCTTTTTTAGGGCCCCCCAGAGTGGCAAATTCTGGGCTGGAACCCGGGGGCCTGGTTTCGGGGACAGCCACCCCCCCCACAAAAGCTGTCCCGGGGAAGGCCACCCATACCTAGTGCCTTCGCTATTATAAAAACCGCTACCGAAAAGGGCAGTAATATAATACTGACAAAAAAGGTGGCTTTTCCCACCCAGCCCTGTTTCCCCGGTGGCAAAAGCAGGGGTCTCCCGGGCCGAAAACCTCTATGGCAGGGTCTGCGACTACCACAGCGCTCTTCACAAATTTATATATAAATATATTATATAATATATATATAATTTATATATATTATATTATTATTATAATAATAATATTTTAAAAACAACCGTATAATCCGAGAAAGCCAAATTTTTCAGCACAAAAATGTGTGAAAAATTCCCCTGGTTTTACGCGGTATGTCGGCGCTAGGCGCTGCATGGCCCGTGCGCCGACAGGGCCCTTTTAGTTATATGCGACTCCTCAGGGAGCATATAATGAACGCCAGTTTCCGCCGACGTGTCTAGGGCTGGGGCCCGGGGGGGCTGTCGGGTATCTCTTCACTTGTATGCGACTCCTCGGGGCGCCCCCTTTTAAGTGAAGGGATACCCCTGTGGAGCAAGAGCGAGCGCTCCGTGCTCCGCATGGGTTTTCGGCGTGCGTGGCCCGAGAAAAACACCCCCCTGGGGCGAGAAGAGAGGGAGACGCGTGGGGGCCGGGCAGCGAAAGGGGGGGGAGTGGCGGGGAGAAGAGCACGGGGAGTCAGGTAAGTTTTTTTTTTTTGTTTTTTAAAAACTGCCGGCCGCCAATAGCCTGCCTACGGGGGGTTTTCCTGCCTTTTAACCCACCTAGGGGGGCTATACCCGAAAAACCTACCTTTGGGGATTTAAAATGACTAAACCTACCAGGGGGGCTAGCCTCCTATAACCTATCAAGGGGGACGATGCCCGCCTATAACCTACCCGGGGGATATGCCTGCCCAAAAACCCAACCCCAGGGGGCCCCAGCCTGCCTTAAAAAACCTACCTAGGGGGACTTGCTGCCTATAACCTACCTAGGGGGGGTATGCCTGCCCCATAACCTACCTAGGGGACTATGCTGCCTAAAGACCTATACCGCCTATAACCTACCTAGGGGGACCTATACCCCCCCGAAAACCCCTGCCTAGGGGGCTAAACTGCCTATAATGACCTATACCTGCCTAAAACCTGCCTAGGGGACCTATATGCCTATAACTTGCCTAGGGACCTATCCCGCCATATTTTTTGCACCTTTCAATTCACCGTGGTGAATATAAAATTTTCTTTTTTTAATTTTACGGGGTGCTGCTCAATGAACAAGCGGGTGGAAAAAAGTCAAAAAACATGTAACGTGATGTTTTCGTACGATACACAGTTATTTTGGCAACAAACAACCGTGCTGATAAAGATTGCTGTTTTAAATTTAATGAAAGGTGGATATATCAACAGTCACGGGTTTAAATTTGGGAAAAATTTAAAAATGAAACCTATCTGAAATGTAACGATAAAAAAGGGATTTTCAGCAAACGAGAACCGCAGTTACTAGAAATGATGTGTATCCAATAAAGTTGGGCTGCCAATACCGGGAAATATTTTCAATAGCAAATGTTAAAAAAAAGATTTTTCCACTACAATGTCTACACTAAGTCTTGGGAACTTTATCCAGTGTTTCTTTTTAGAAGAGCTTTTCTGTGTCCCCGCGGGCCCCCCCCCCCCCCCCCACCCCCCGGAAATTTTCAGTGGAGTTCTGCTTTTTAAAAACTCTAGCTAACACATAAAATCTTCAAATCTCTAATCTAAATAAAATTGGGAAAGGGTCAACTAATGTAAGGTTTTTCTGGCAGAAATAACTAATTTTGCTAGGTTTTTTTGGGCCACAGGCAGAGCGCAGGTCCTACCCCATGGAGTGAGAACACGAGGCTGAAACGGAAAACCTTTCTATGTAAAACAGGTCATGTGATTTTTCCAGCCAAACGCAACCATAACCCCCCATCATGAAGTCGCACACACATCTCACCTGCCTATTTGTAACTATTTTTTGGCCGCCAAAATTCAGGAAGCGCCCAAAAAGGCGCACTTAAAAGTATCCAATTTTAAAACCCTTAATATCGCATGATCTGGAAATTTCGATCACCAAAAAACCTTGCCGATTTCAACTTTGTCGAAAAAAAAATCCCCCAAACACTATTCGGGAGGAAAAAAATCAAACATGATATGCAGTACAATATTTTCTGGCCAACACTTTAGAAATTACACAAAGTGGTTTTAGTATACAAATACATAATAGATAGTAGAATAGAAAGTTTCTTTGTGATGGTGATTTTATGTATACGGTAAAAAAACGGGGGCATGCTCTGTAAACAATAAGTAATTTCTTTTCTTTTGCTGGAGAAAACCCAACACAAGGAAGCTCCCCCTTGAGTAAAAATTTCAATGAAAGGTAAATAACACCACCGGGGAGGTACCAGAAAAACGGGGGCTGCCAACAGAAATTTTGGGGCCACATACAGCCAAAGTGCCTTGGCCCCCCTTTCCATGTCCCACCCCAAACAGGCCCCTTCCTAGGCACCACCCCAAACATGCCCCTCCTAGGCACCACCCATTGACTGATGTGTCCCCTTCCACATCCTCATTATCATTTCCTAGTCCTTTTTTTCTAGCACTTTGCAATAAAAATCGGAAAAAACAATGATTAAACAGCTATTTTTGGGGTTTCATTTTTACAGCATTCACCGGGGAGTATAAATGACATGATAGCTTTACTCTGGAGTCTAAAATTTAAACAAAAAAAAATTTTATACGTTTTTTATGTCATATTATGACAGCCATAACTTTTTGCATTTTTCTGTATATGGAGCTGATTAGAGGTTTGTTTTTAGCAGGATGAGCTGACGTTTTCATAAGTACCATTTTGGGTTTATATGACACTTTGATCACTTTTTGTCAGGTATTTTAGGAGATGAGATAAACAAAATAAAACAATCCCAGTAATGTTTATTATGCAGTATAAATGTCATGTTAATTTTACTCAGCAGGTCGATACACTTATAGCAATACGACATTTCTATATTTTTTTTATGTTTAACTGCTTTTACACAATAAAAACACTTTTGTTTTAAATAGAAAACATGTTTTTCCATTGTTTTAGTCCAAAAGCTATAACTTTTTTATTTTGTGACAAGATGTAGGGCTTGTTTTTTGTGGATAATTTTACATTTTTCGATATTTCAAAGGGGAGCATGACTTTCTGCTTACCAATAAATACATTTTTTGGTAAGCAAATAAGAAATAAACAACCCGGGTAGGGTTTTTTTTTTTTTAAACCCCTTAAAAACCCTGGACAAAAGATTTTTCCAGGGCGCTAAAGGGCTTTGTAGTGGGACCGCGCTACAATCCCGCTACACAGCTGCCAGGTGTTAGCGTCTAATTGCCGCTAACACCTGAAAGTTGTAGGGGGGGGTGCAGCCTGCCCGTGCTGTTTAACCCTTTAGACGCTGCGGCAAAGATGGGAGCGGTGTCTAAATAAATGAGGAACTGCAATTTGGACATCAGCAATTAAATCGCTGTGTGCCGATCAGTGAACATGGCAGCTGGAAGCCTTGTGAAGGCTTCCATTGCTGCCATGTCTTCGATTTCCCCAATTCCGGCTTCAGACAGGAAGTGGGAAAACCGCCATCTTTGTACACCCTAATACATAGACTATATATATTAGGCTATTTAAACTATCATGCCCCTAGTGGTGAAGCACCCTAGGGGGCCACAAAAATGGAGAAAAAAAAATGTTTTAATGTTTAAAAAAAATACAAAAATATTTAAAGTTCAGATCACCCCCCTTTCACCATTTTAAAAATAAAAACTAAAATAATAAAAAGTTACACATATTTGATATTGCCCGGGCTGAAAAGGGGCCCATCATTTTAAAATTTTAAAAAATTTTTTCCCGTCGTGAACACAGTAGATGAAAAAAAATTCCAAATGGCAAAATTGCGATTATTTTTTTTTTTGGTCATGTTACGTCCTATAAAAATTGGAATAAAATTTATAAAAAAGGTCTCATATATTGCAAACTAGTACCAATAAAAATTATTCTTCATCCTGCAAAAAATGCCACCTCACTGACGTCGGGGGGTGTAAATGCAAAAAAGTTATTAGTCGCAGAAAATGCCGCAAATTTAAAAAATATACATTTTTTTTTTTACGGTACCAAAACATAATGGAAACTATGCATGTTTGGTATTGCCGGATTTGCATCAACCTGTAGAATACAGATAAGACATCTTATTTACCGAACATTGAATGCCGTAAAAGCAAAACACCTGCAAACATGGCTCAAGTAAATTTTTTTCACAATTTGTCCTACTTGGAATTTTTTTGCGGTTTCCCAATATAATCTATAGCACAGTGAATAACACCATTAGAAAGTACATCTAGTCCTGCAAAATAAAGCCCTATTGTTGTCTATGTAGGTGGAAAAATAAAAAAAGTTATGACTCTGGGAAGGCGAGGAGGAAAAAGCGAACATGTCAACAAAAAAGAAAAAGCAAGGTCCTTAAGGGGTTAAAGTGCTCTTTGTGCCGTATACATGACATGTTAGTCGATGCAATTAAAGCGATACCCAATTTATATCTTTTTTTATTTTGTAGCCCTTTTTTTGTGTATAACTATGTTTATTCATCGCTCTCTTCTGACAGCCATAATGTTGTTATTCTTCCATGTATGGAGCTGTATAAGGACTTTTCTTTTGCGGGACAAACTGATGTTTTCATTGATATCATATTGGGGTTTATTTGATATTTTTATTGCTTTTTATTTAATTTTATGTGCTGTGGGATGAACAAAAATCGCAATTCTGTCATTTTATTTTTTTATTTTAGAGTTCATCATGCAGTTTAAATAGCATGATAGATTTATAGGCTGGGTCATTCCCCCAGCAGTGTTCAAAAATAATGTACTTGTTTTTGATTTTTTTTGAGTGTTGGTATTTATGTGGAAAAAAGGTGGTTTAACGTGATTTTATTTTATTTTTACTTCTTTATTTGTCCCCATAAGGGAGAAAGGGATCTATAAATCGCTGTTACAAAAAAATAGCAGTACATAGCGAACATGTCAACAAAAAAGAAAAAGCAAGGTCCTTAAGGGGTTAAAGTGCTCTTTGTGCCGTATACATGACATGTTAGTCGATGCAATTAAAGCGTCCCCAATTTAAAATTTTTTTTTTATTTTGTACCTTTTTTTGTGTATAATATGTTTTTTAATCGCCCTTCGACGCCAATTTGTTTTTTATGTATGAGCTGTATAAGGACTTTTCTTTTGCGGGACAAACTGATGTTTTCATTGATATCATATTGGGGTTTATTTGATATTTTTATTGCTTTTTATTTAATTTTATGTGCTGTGGGATGAAAAAAAAATCACAAATTCGTCTTTTTTAAATTTTTTTTTTTTAAGTATCATGCAGTTTAAAATAGCTATAGATTTATAGCGGGGTCTTTTACCATGCAGTGATTCTAAATATATGTACTTGTTTTTGATCTTTTTTGAGTGATTGGTATTTATAGTGGAAAAAAGGTGGTGAACGTGATTTTATTTTATTTTGACTTCTGTATTTGTCCCCATAAGGGAGAAAGGGATCTATAAATCGCTGTTACAAAAAAAATAGCAGTACATAGCTGTACTGCTATGTATTGTAATTGTTAGTCACAGGTTACCCAGAAGCCCTAGTTAGGCTTCTGGGTTGCCATAGAAGCCATCAGCAGACCCGTAATCTTTCTCCACATCTGTGACCATGGCATGTAATGGGTTAACATCGCATGGAGCCAGATGGATGTACCCATATGTCTGTTTGCGGTAAATGACTCACAATCAGGACACATCCAAACATCCATTTGTATAAAGAAGTTAATGGCCAATATTTTTTGCAAAGGTTGGAGCCTCAATAGGGGCACATTTTTCTCCATATTTTGCTAATTTATTTGATGCTTGGTGAGAAGAACATAGCATTTTTACATGCAATAATCCATTCATGTCCAATATCGAGTAGTATGGACATTATATAGATGACATTGATGGCTGTGCGACTCTTTTTAGGTTACATGAATGGTATTCTTTGCAATTTTAGAATGACACATATTTGGCATAAACTCAACATTTTAATTCTGGATTTAAAATTGAATGCTAATTCATTATTTAATGCCATCATAAATGGCTGTTACTAGAAACCTATATCAGATAACTGATTAGAGCTAAACACAACTGTTATAGCAAAGCTGCATCCCGTAAGAATCATAATAGAATATGCAGGAGGTTATCGGGTTTGGACTTTAAAAAGAGCAAAAACAATTGTTCAGTCTAAAAAGAGAGTAGACTTACTACAATACAAAAATAAAAATAAAAAAATTACATCAAGCAATAACCGTATTACCTTTGTAACCACATATAGTATGGAATATAAAAATAAAAATTTCATTTTGAAATATTTGACATTGTAAGAGCAAGATGAGAATCTCAAAAAGATCTTGAAAAATGGCTGTCACTTTTCAACAAAAAACATAAGTAACATAAACAAAATGTCTTTCACCTAATGTGGTAAATGATGTTATTCCTAAAAGATGGTTAGTTACAAGTTTTTTTTTCAATGTACTAAAAATAGATTCTCATGTTGTAGTTATGCTACAATAATTATTTATTATTAGAAATTAACTCAACATTTATACAATATGTAAGGGATGTGGTAGTGGATCCTCTGGATCAACACAAGCGATGGTATAAGCCACGCCAGGGAGCGGAGTCTAAGTTGGTCTGGTTTTCACCAGAGTCACTTATACAAAAAGAATGCCAGCTCACCGCTTTCCAAAGGGAATATTGCGCGGATCCACCTGGTTGCAGTGTGCAGAAACGTCAAAGTGGAAAAAACGATCCAGCAGTTCCCAGATGATAAATTAAAAATTCCAGTTTATTGAAACTTCCTTAAAATCAAAAATATGTAGACAGGCAGCAAAAGCAGATGACAATTAAGCTGACGCGTTTCGGGGAAACAGAATGCAACTCCCCTTACTCATAGCAAGAGCCCGCCGCAAAGCGGGATGGACTTGCTGCGGCGAATTGCTACAAGGTCACTACCCCTGACATGACTTGCTTGCGGTGGCAGCCGAGGTGTTGCGCGGTACAGAATCGTTAAGCAGGCTCGTAGTCGGGGTCAGGCAGAAGGTCAGGACAGGCGGCAATGGTTCGTGGTCAAGGGACGGAGGCAGAAGGTACGGTACACGGTAGAAAAACAATATACTCAGGAACGCTTCCTCTCTAGGCACAGGGCACTATCGATTCGGCAGGGCAGTAAGGAAGGGGCAGGACTTAAATAGGGTCAGCACCTGGTGAAACCAATCATCGGCACGCTGTCCCTTTAAATTGAGCTGCAGTGCCGCGCGCCCGCTAGGGGGCAAGCGTGCGGCCGGCCCGCCGGCAGCAGAGACACACGCACATCAGGAGCGCGGCGAGGTAAGTAAAGGGAGCTGCAAGCACGCCTGCAGCCCGAGGGTCGGGACGCGGCGCTGCTCGCAGCGGGGGACGCAGCTGGGGTGCGGGTGTGCCTGCGACCCGACACAGGGGTCGCAGGGACACCCATGACACAATATTAGGCAATTAATTAATTGGGGTCCTATATAAGTAGTATACAAAGTGATTTGTGTCATCTGTGGAATTGCTTATGTTGGTTGTACTACCCACAAATTAAAAACTAGAATACTAGAACATAGTACAGATGCAGGAAACTCACAAACTTGTAACCCATTCAATGTGTCAAAACATTTTATGCAAGTACATGATCGCTCAGGTTTTTCTGCTTCTTGATAGGGAAGTCTTTTGAATATTAAGTTAAAATACCTTGTATGACAGGTTTAAATAATAGGTCGGATCTTAGAATCATTTTCTTCTTTTCATGGGTGTGTCTATTTGATACTATATTAACCTTTCATCTGTGCAGTCTGGTAGTCATGATTAAGGACTAGTTCACCTTTTTGTATGTTCAAGATACATTTCATCTTAACTAGAGGCATGTTATATTTGTTTTGTTTTTTTAAATTAAAGCTTTGGATTTTTTGCATAACTATCCTATAAAAGTAGCATGCTATAAAGATGGACATGTTCATCTGTTTTTGCTCCATGTTTACATATTATTGCCCCAAAGAGAGAGCAAAGATTAGTTCTTTACATAACATTACACAAATGCCCTTAAAGGCACGTGCCACATTGAACATGCTATCTGATTTGCAAACAGCAAGTTTTAGAGCAGGAGGAGCTGGGCAGATTAATATCCAGTTATGTGTGGAAAGACGCAGTAGAAGGTGTTATTTATTTATATAATTTGGCTCATTTTTGGTAAAGGAGTTCAGTGGGCATTCTCAACAGTGACGGACAGCCTTCCTTGTATGAGTGTGCATTTAGAGATAGGTGTCAATTACTGATAATACGGCCCAGTGGATTCCTTAACCCAGAATAACCAGGAATTTAAATTAATAGATTAAACATTTTACTTAATGATTTCCAACAAAACTACAGTATATATCAATCTTCTCAGCTCCTCCTGCTCTATAACATGATCCTGGTAGATCTCATAGCATGTTCAATGTGATGAGCTCCCTTCAAATATTTTCTTTAGCTGAGATTTTGCCATTGGTAACCATGTGTAATCAGTGATTTGCCATTTTTCCTCCCCAGTGTGATATGACCTATTAGTGTAAAAAGGCCTCAGCTGTAAATGGGGAGCAGGTGTATTATATTTGGTGTTATTTATAACTATAAAAAGATTGCCAAACCCCTGAAACTGAGCTGCAGCACGGTGACCAACATATATTGTGACATATAGAGTATGATCCCCTGTCTTCGTAAATGGGGCCACAAGGCAGTATTCCAACATTATAATGACCCCAAACACACCTCCAAAATGGACACTGCCTTGCTAATGAAAATGAAGGTAAAGGTGCTGGACTGGCCAAGCATGTCCCTAGACCTAAACTCTATTGAGCATTTGTGAAGCATCCTCAAACGAAAGGTGGAGGAGCTCAAGGTCTTTACATCCACCAGCTCTGTGATGTCTTCATGGAGGAGTGGAAGAGGATTCCAGTGGCTGTAGCCTATGAAGCTCTAGTTAACGCCATGCCCAAGAGAGTTAAGATAGTGCTGGAAAATAATGGTGGCCACACAAAATATTGACACTTTGGGCACAATTTATCCATTTTCACTTAGTGGTGTACTTACTTTTATTGCCAGAGGTTTAGACATTGATGGCTGTGTGTTGATTTATTTTGAGGGCACAACAAATTTAAACTGTTATACAAGCTGTATACTGACTACTTTATATTATATCAAAGTGTCATATCTCAGTGTTGTCCCATGAAAAGATATAATTCAATATTTAATAAATGTGAGGGGTGTACTCACTTTTGTGAGATACTGTAAGGGGCCATTCACACGGCTTATTTCGCCGCGGATTGGAGCCGTACTGCGCGCGCCGGATTTGCGCTGCATTGTATTCGGCTCCAATCCGTCGCAAGTAATTACGGTAATCCACCGTTCTCATAGAGAACAGTGGATTCCGTCGCTCCTATCCCACTCGGCGAAACCGCCGGGCGGGGGAGAAATTGAACATGCACATTATCCAGGCGCAATACACGCGTGGATAATGCAAGTCTCTGTGGCCGGCGGGCAGTGCCCCCGCCCCGCCCCTTATTCAAGCCAGAATTGGGAGCGCAATCCGGCTCGCAATTATGGCTTGAATAAGCCGTGTGAACCGGGCCTAAGTATGCCCTTTGGGTGCAGCAGTATGATGTCTGGTTGAGAAGAATTTTTATAGTATTATATACACAGAAACATGCCATAATTTATTTTTCAGAGATGCTCACAGAATCTTAGGAAAAAAAACTACCATGTAAAACAGAAGACACATGTTACAGTATGTGTGCGTGGAACTGGCACCATTTTAGGGATCAGCTCCACACTGTCATCTGTATGAGCTCTTATTCTGAAAAGACTTCTTTAAAAACATTTATAATCTGCAAAAACTTTTTACTACATATTACTACTTATTCAGCAGTCATTTAAAGGTGATACAGAACTTTAAACTTTTTATATCACTCTTTTTGCAGACTCTATCAAAAAGTACTTTTAACATCTTTTTAAAATGTAGTTTTGTAATAGGCCTC